>APFE031747175.1:0-38161 GCA_000404065.3 Pinus taeda
TCCCTTTTCAAACTCTCTAAACATGAAAAGGACCGAGTTATCATTGTCGTTAAACTCGTTAAAACATTAAATAGCAACAAACTTGTCCATCGTGACAAGACCGAGTTTCACCTTCGCTAGACTCGTTAAAACATCACATATTGATGGATTCACCTGAAGGGTGGCATTATACTACAAGAACATGTTATCCTCCTCAAGCTTGTTAAAAAATAAAGAGGTACTGGTCAGCAATGACTGAAGAAAATTGGAAAAGGGATAAATCACTTTATGGTAGCAAGTCGCTCTTGAACATGACACTTTCACTTCATCTTTGTGACAATTTGGGTTGGGTTATTTTCTTGATGGTTATCATACCTATGGTCTATCACACCATCCATCACTTTGGTTTTGGGTCAATGCTGCCAATTCATTCAGTGTCGCTAACATGTTCAAGAGAAGTCACTCAGTAAAACTCATCCTTTGAAATACTCATAAACCTTCATGTTCATGACCGCCATTCCTGAACCTTGTGACGTCAGTCACATTCCATCTCCAAAATCATTACACTCGTTTCGTGTCATTGATGTGGGATACATCAAGGCCCTCCTACGACGAGTTGCTCCTTGTCAACATCAACACATTATCCAACAAGTTGACTTAGAAACACCCTTTCAGTACCTTGGGGCTTGCATACATCAGTGACAAGTTTCTGGCTTTTGGCGACAGGTTGACATCACTGGCCTTTGACCGAAATACTTTGTATGGTGTTCGACATCAAAACATCTATTCACACCATGCAAAATGTACTGTTGTACCTTGAGAATCATTATCATTCGAATTCAAGCTTTTGTGATCCATATCATAATGTATAAAATATTTTTTGGAAGAAGTCACATTGAAGATTTTGGTCGACACGTTTCGAACCAACAAGTGTGGTTCATCTTCAGGACACGATGAAGAAATAGATCAAGAAAGAGGGTTAAATAGGGAGAGAGGTCAACCTAATAGCTAGAAGAAAACGACTATACTTGACCAGGGGAGGAAAAGGGAAAGGTTAAATATTTTTTAATTAAATTATTAATTGATTATTTTAATTTTATTAATATCTATATATAAATTTTTAATTATCAATTAATTTAACTCAAACAACTATATTTGATTAGGGTTTTAGTTTACTTCTTTATAAAGGGATATGCTTAAAATTAATTTATTATTATTTACACATATATTAATATATAAATATAATATTCTAAACTAAAAATAAATATTAAATTGTAATGTTACTAAACACTAGTATAATGTTAACAATACTAATATTCATATTACTAATGCTAATACTATTGATAATTATAATGTTATTGAACACTAGTATTAATGTTAATAATACCAATATCCATATTATTAATACTAATACTATTGTTAATTATAACATTACTAAACATTAGTGTTAATGTTAATAATACTAATATCCATATTATTAATGCTAACACTATTGATCATTATAATGTTACTGAACATTAGTATTAATGTTAATGATACTAATATCCATATTATTAATATTAATACTATTGATAATTATAATATAACTAAACACTAGTATTAAAAAAAAAAAAAAACGACAAAGGGTCTAGACAAAGACGGAGAAAAAACTAAGAAGAGAGGGCGGGAATCCAATAGCTACTAATTTTCCAGCCATCATCCCTATTAATATTACTGGAAGACCTCTCAATTTCAATGGCTTCCCTAAACTTATGATGATGGAAATGATAAATTTTAGCGATAACCCTAGCCTCCTAAATGCATATATGATGCTTGGTATTCTTTGTGTGTTCGGCCAATGCTGAAGATTTGGTCCTCTCGTGCTTGATATCAGTAGTGTGTTCCTTGATTCTCTTGTTAATAGAATGATCGGTTTCACCAATGTATGAGGTTCCATAGGAACAAGGGATGTTATAAACCCCTTTCATATCCATAGGGTTCACTTGGTCTTTAATAGACTTCAAGGAACTTCTAATGGTTTTGAGGGGTCTAAAGGTCGAGGGAATATTATGATTTTTCAAGATTCTCACAATCTTGTCAGTCGTCCCTTGGATGAAGAGGAGGTGGAATCCCGAACTGTGATCAATGGGAACCTTCTTGACCTTGGGACTCGTACTCGATTTGAGGAAGGCTTTGACACTCTGCCGCATACTATAACCATTATGGACAAAAACATTAAGGATATGGGACTTTTCTTTGGAAAAGTGGTCTTTATCAGAAAATCTTAGAGCATGAGTGGCTAACGTGATGAGAACACCTATCTTCTGAGCAGGAAAATGGTGGGACTTGGCATGAAGATATTGCTCAGTATGAGTCTTTTTTCGATACACCTCATGGGAGAGTGATCCATCAAATTTCCAAGAAATAAGGACATCAAGAAATGGAAGAAAACCATCAACCTCACACTCCATCGTAAACTTAATGGAGTTAGACTGATTATTGAGATGCTGGAAAAAGAGATCTAATTTATCAGGCCCGCACTGCCAAATGGTGCAGGTGTCATCGACAAATCTTTTCCAAATCTTGGGTTTAAAAATAGCTGAGGATAAAGCCTTGGATTCAAAGTCTTCCATGAACAAGTTAGCAACAATAGGGGACAGGGGGGAACCCATGGCTACCCCATAGGTTTGTTCATAGATCTCACCTTCAAAACAGAAAAAAGTATAAGTGAGGCAGATCTCAACTAATCTAGCCGTGTCGAGATCAGTATAGCAAATGATGACATTAAGGGCATCCTTAATGGGGATGCTAGTGTATAGGGAAACAACATCAAAACTGACACTATTATCACCTAGATCAAATTTCATATATTTTAATTCTTTAACAAAGGAAGAGGAGTCTTTGAAAAAGGACTCTGCCTGCCCTACCAGGGGTTTCAACTTCAGGGCTAAATACTTATCTAAAAGGTAGGTAGGCCCACTAATGGTATTGACAATGGGTCTAAGGGGGACTCCCTCTTTATGGATTTGGGGAAGCCCATAGATCCTGGGAGTTATAGGGCTACTCTCTATGAGCTTATGGCTAAAGGAGCCAACAGTGCTGCTGGATTTAATAGCAAGAGCGACCATCTTAGAAATATTTTTCAAGGGATTCTTGTCAAGATTTATGTAGCTTCCACTATTGATCAAATGATCCAACATCTTCTTCCGATAATCTTCCTTATCAAGGATAATAACGGCCCCACCTTTGTCAGTTTTTAAAAACAATGATGTCAGGGTTCCTATTCAGGGATTTGAGGAACCCTGACATCATTGTTTTAAAAGCTAACAAAGGCGAGGCCGCTATTATCCTTGATAAGGAAGATTATCAGAAGACTACAGAAATATTGACAAGAATCCCTTGAAAAAGATTTCTAAGATGGTCGCTCTTGCTATTAAATCCAACAGCATTTTTGGCTCCTTTAGCCATAAGCTCATAGAGAGTAGCCCTATAACTCCCAGGATCTATGGGCTTCCAAAAATCTATAGAGAGGGAGTCCCCCTTAGAACCATTGTCAATACTATTGGTGGGCCTACCTACCTTTTATCTAAGTATTTAGCCCTGAATCTGAAACCCCTGGTAGGGCAGACATATTCCTTTGTCAAAGATTCTTCTTCCTTTGTTAAAGAATTAAAAGATATGAAAGTTGATCCAGGTGACAATCTTGTCAGTTTTGATGTTGTTTCCCTGTACACTAGCATCCCCATCAAGGAGGCCCTTGATTTCATCTTTCGCCTTACTGATCCCGACACGACTAGATTAGTTGAGATCTGCCTCACTTCTACTTTTTTCTATTTTTAAGGTGAGTTATATGAACAAACCTGCGGGGTAGCCATGGGTTCCCACCTGTCCCCTATCGTTGCTAACATGTTCATGGAAGACTTTGAATCCAAGGCTTTATCCTTAGCTATTTTTAAACCCAAGCTTTGGAAAATATTTGTCGATGACACCTGCACCATTTGGTAGCACGGGCCTAGATCTCTTTTTCCAGCGTCTCAATAATCAATCTAACTCCATTAAGTTTATGATGGAGTGTGAGTTTGACGGTTGCCTTCCATTTCTCAATGTCTTGATTTCTTGGAAAGTTGATGGATCATTCTCCCATGACATGTATAAAAAAAAGACTCATACTGAGCAATATCTTTATGCCAATTCCCACCATTTTCCTGCTCAGACGATAGGTGTTCTCAGCACGTTAGCCACTCATGCTCTAAGAATTTCTGATAAAGACCACTTTTCCAAAGAAAAGTCCCATATCCTTAATGTTTTTGTCCATAATGGTTATAGTATGTGGCAGGGTGTCAAAGCCTTCCTCAAATCGAGTAAGAGTCCCAAGGTCAAGAAGGTTCCCATTGATTGTAGTTTGGGAGGCAACCTCCTCTTCATCCAAGGGACGACTGACAAGATTGCGAGAATCTTGAAAAAGAATAATATTCCCTCGACCTTTAGATCCCTCAGCACCATTAGAAGTTCCCTGAAGTCTGTTAAAGACCAGGTGAACCCTATGGTTATGAAAGGGATTTATATCATCCCTTGTTCCTGTGGAACCTCATACGTTGGTGAAACCGGTCATTCTATTAGCCACAAAATCAAGGAACACGCTGCTGATATCAAGCACAGGAGGACCAAATCTTCAGCGTTGGCCGAACACAGAAAGAAGACCAAGAATCATATATGCATTTAGGAGGCTAGGATTATCGCTAAAATTCCTCATTTCCATCATCATAAGTTTAGGGAAGCCATTGAAATTGAGAGGTCTTCCAGTAATATTAAAAGGGATGATGGCTGGAAAATTAGTAGCTGTTGGATTCCCGCCCTCTCTTCTTAGTTTTCTCTCCGTCTTTGTCTAGATCCTTTGTCCTCTTTTTTTTTTAATACTAGTGTTTAGTTATATTATAATTATCAATAGTATTAATATTAATAATATGGATATTAGTAACATTAACATTAATACTAGTGTTCAGTAACATTATAATTATCAATAGTATTAGCATTAATAATATAAATATTAGTATTATTAACATTAACACTAATGTTTAGGAATGTTATAATTAACAATAGTATTAGTATTAATAATATGGATATTATTATTATTAACATTAATACTAGTGTTCAATAACATTATAATTATCAATAGTATTAGCATTAGTAATATGAATATTAGTATTGTTAACATTATACTAGTGTTTAGTAACATTACAATTTAATATTTATTTTTAGTTTAGAATATTATATATAATAATAATAATAATAATAATAAATTAATGTTAAGCATAACCCTTTATAAAGAAGTAAATTAAAAACCTAATCAAATATAACCGTTTTAGTTAAATTAATTGATAATTAAACATTTATATATAGATATTAATAAAATTAAAATAATCAATTAATAATTTAATTAAAAAATATTTAACCTTTCCCTTTTCCTCCCCAGGTCAAATATAACCATTTTCTTCTAGCTGTTAGGTTGACCTCTCTCCCTATTTAACCCTCTTCCTTGATCTGTTTCTTCATCATGTCTTGAAGATGAACCACACTTGTTGGTTCGAAACGTGTCGACCAAAATCTTCAATGTGACTTTTTCTGAAAAACATTTTATTCATAGTCATTATCATTATCGGTGATCTCTCTCGTGTCTGTTAACGGCTTACATCATTGGCTGGTAATCATACAGTGTCTTCCCATGTTTGACTTTAGATCACATATTCACATTCTTAGACTCATACTTGAGTGAACGATTGGATGAGATAGAAGACCCCAGATCTAGTTTCATCCATCCAAGCTGCGATTTCAAGAGAGTACTAAATCATCTATACGATGGCTTTATGGTGATGGTCATCCCATCATGGGTCTATATCTATAGACAACTATCTATGTACATGTAATGAAAAGTTTATATGCTGAGTATCGGTATGCCTTCCCTCAAAATTCATGAAAAATCCAAAATTTCATGATGTTATGCATTGTAATCGATGCAGGTCACCTTCCACTTCAGTTCCTCTCCATCACATTGTAAAGTGTATCACTCGACATCATCATTTTCGACTTCATGCTTTAGGGGGCAACTGTTACAGGTCTATTTGGGCAGATCACTCCTGACATTCATATCAATACTTTTAGGGCTCATCAAACCCTAATTCAGTTGTTATATGCCCTAGAGAAGTCAAATAATTGAATGCCTCCTTCTATGAAAGTTTCATGGCCTTAACCCTTCCTAAAATGCCTCCTTGGGACACCAGCGCAGCCCAAGCCTTGAGACAGTGCGCTGCAGAGCAGGCAGGCCCACTGTGGCCTGCACCGCAGTGCACTTAAGCCCTCTTTAGCATGCGATGGGCGAGATAGGGCAAAATTTGCATAGGGTTTTGGGAATATTCCTTCATTCTGGATGATTCTAGAAAGTTCTCATCTCTTATCTCCTCCTATGAGATCGAAATTGAATAGGCTAATGATCCATTAACCTCCTATCCTCTCATCCCTTTCTCCATGGAAACTAACTCCAAGATTGGAAAGCCATTCAATACCCTCATTTATGAAAAAACCATCTCCATTTCCTATAAATTGAGCACTCATCATAATGATCAAGGGGCTAGAATATGAAGTTTGTAAGGAAATTCTATTGGTTCGAGGATTGAGTTTATGTTAAGCAATGTTATGCTGCTGGAGTTCTATGCTTTTGAGGTGGCGAGGGTTGAACTGAAGCTGGAGGAGTGGCACAGTATCGAACTATATTAGGTGATCCTCTTCCTTCTACATTAATAAAGAGATTATTCCTTTTCTCATATGATTTTTCATATCTGTGATGATTATGTGTTTCAATGTCTTCGATTCCATTGTTTCAATGTCTTCGATTCTTATTTCTGTTTCTCTTGATGCAGGTACCTTTTGAGTGGATTTAGTTCAAGGGGGAGTGACAGGAGCAATTCAAAAGAGATTTAGGAAGCGAAAGGAAATAAGTAAGTTCCTCCATCTCATCTATCTTCTATAAGAAAAGGTCAAACTACTTTCTTTCTGTTGTTCTAGGTTTAGTCACCCACCTAGGGAAGATGTGTTTATCCATAGATGAAAATTCCATGTAACATGGGTGATAGATTCCAGTATCCAAAGGAAGGCCAATTTAAGTAATCTTATCAAGTTCAAGGTGTAAAAAATATGGTTCCTAAGAGATACACGAGGTCAAATCCTGACCCAAATCCACCTACTATTGTTGATGATCCATAGAAATTACTTAAAAAACCCAAAACTCCTATTCCTGAAAGCGAACCAATAAAATTGGTAAAAACTACCTCTCTACCTAATCAAGTATTTACTATTGAAGATATTTGTTTTGATATTCAGTTTGAGCAATCTTTGTTTCGATCTAAATCTGAGCCTTCCCTTTCGGAAGTGGTTTTTGATCCTATTAGGTTTGATTCCTACCTTCCTTCTGCTAAATCCCTCTTTTCCAAAACTGTCAAGAGTTGTGGTTAAATATTTATAAACTTCAAAGCTTAGCATACCAACTTCAAATCACTACCGAGAAAGCTTACATTCAATATTAGCTTGAAAGCCTAGCTATTGCTTCATCTTCTACTTCATCTCTAAGCACATCACATGTTGTTGTTAGTTTACCACTATCTTTACTAGTGTCTTCATCTCCATCAACATGACTTATTATAATACCTACACAATCCATTGTATTACATATTCTTCCTCCTCCGGTAGTCATGGAATGGTTCGCTACTTTACTATTACCTGGTCAACTTGCTACTCTACCTCAGAACTATGGTCAAAGACTCCCTCTGTTTGATGGAACATCAGAGATTACAGCTCAACAACATGTTAAAAAACTGATATATTTTATTGACCTTGAAGAGGTTTTATGAGTAGGATGGAAAGATGAGAATCATAGCTCAAAGTTTTTCCAAAGATGTGAAGAAATGGTTTCACAGTTTGGCAGCCAATTCCATCAATAGTTCCCAACGGTTGATAGAGTTATTCTTGGCTCAGTGGCAGGAGAAGAAAAATCCATTATAGATTTTTGTTGAGTACAGTGCTATGAAAAGAAACCCAAATGAGTCAGTGTGAGAGATTACAACACGGTTCAATTTGGTTTATAATTCCATTCCTAATGACATCAAACCTCCCCCTAGTTTAGCCCTCCTCCACTATCTTGATGCCTTCAATCTAGACATGGAATATCAGCTTAGAGAGAGAGATCTTGCAACTTTGGAAGAGATGTAGCGCAATGTTGTAAGTGTGAAAGCCAATTTTCTTATCAAAAATTCCAAAATCAAATCAGAGAAACCTAAGAAGAAAGTCACCATTAAGGAGGAGTCATCTTCGTCTTTTGAGGTAAAGCTTGACACTCTGATTAAAATAATGGAAAGGATGATGGAGAAAATGACTATTGCTGATAGACAAGAGGAGCCTTCGATAAGGAATCCGAGCTACAAGGACCAACAACAATCATAGTTCCGAAATAAGCAGAAAGAATAGAAAAATCAGCATCCTCAAGGACAGGTCAGAACACCATTTTAGAAAAAATACACACAAGGCCCGAAAGATGATGAAGAAGAAATTGCTGAGGCTGATCATTTATTTGAGGATGATGAGTCACCTGACTTTTTTATTGAGGAAGATCAGTTTTCTCATGAATTAATAACACCAAGTGACCAACAACTTGTCCTTGCCAATGATGATTCATGGGCAATGCAGATAAGAGAGTACCAAAGGGGATATTAGAATGCCCCCAATCATTTGCAGAAATAATACAACTTGAGGAGCATGAATGTCCTCGTCACATTACATCATAAAAGGAAGAATGTTTAGAAAGATACATTGGATAAAGAAGTAGCTCCTGCAGATCAAAACAAAGAAAAATAATTTGTCATTTTGAGTCAGGATAAAACTAATGAAGCTTCTACCAGCCATGTGAGGAAGGACAAGGAGGTTCAAACAGAAAGTCAGAAAAACGAATCTCAAGCCAAAGGATAGCTTGAAAGGAAGGACACTATAGAAAAAGAGGTAGACAAACAATCCAATCTGTTTAGCTTAGAGAATGAAATTTCAAAATTGAAGGTTTCAATTCCTCTAACTGAACTAGTTCATAATGAAAAGTACAAATTCCAGATTGTTAAGATGTTGAAATTAGATCAAATGTCAGATACTGTAAATGTTGCCGATGATGAGTCTGCAATTTTATTTGGTCCAACTATAGAGGGAAGTCCTGAGGATAATGAAGTTCCTCCTTTCTATCTTAGTTTGAAACTCCATGAGTTTATACTCCATAATGCCATGTTAGATTTTGGCGCCTCACATAACTTGATGCCAAAAGCTATTATGGACAAACTAGGATTAGATATTACTCGAACTTACCATGATTTGTATTCTTTTGATTCAGGGAGAGTCAAATGCCTTGGCCTTATCAAAGATCTAGTAGTGTCCCTCGACCAAATACCAGCCAAAAAAATATTGATGTACGTAGTGGTCACTAATATACCTCCACAGTTTGGCATGTTGCTTTCACAGTCTTGGGGGGGAAATATGAAAGGAACCTTGCAACTTGATTTTTCATATGTTACTATACCAGTATTTGGGCAACTAAGAAAACTATATCGGGAGAAGAAGATGAAATTCATTATTAGTAGAAAAGAAAGACCAAATAATCACCCTATCCATGTTGTACATACCGATCTAGACTCTTTCATTTTGTATAGTGATTTGAATTTAGTTCATGATGATAGTCAAATTGTTCAGATTTCAGAAGTTTCAGATGTCATAAGTAGTGTACAGGAAGATTTGATTGCAGAAAAGCATGAAAATGATACTAAACGTTTACAACCGGAAATTTCATCCGAAGAGATTGTTGAATCAACGTTGGAAACTCAGATTGTTGAGAAATTAATTCATCCTCTAGAAAATCAGAAAGATCAGTCCTCTAAAATTATGTTTCCCGATGAGGAAGAAGGTCTTTGGACCATGGAGTTTGAAGGTGCATTGGGGAAGGAAGGAGCTGGAATCAGTGTGTGGATTCATGGCCCCTTTCATTAGTCATCTAAAATTCCTCGAAATGTATTATTAAGTTCTTATAAATTGGCTTTTGATTGTTTGAATAATGAGGCGGAGTACGAAGCAATGATTGCTGACCTTAAAATTCTGGATAAACTGGGAGCAAAGAGAATTTTAGTTTATGGCGACTACGAGTTAATAATTAAATAGGTAAAAGGGGAGTACCAGGCCAAGCATCCAAGGATGTGAGCTTATAGAAATGTTGTCCTTGACATTCTTAAGACATTTTCAGAGTATACTTTATCTTTGATCCCTAGGACTCAGAATATGATGGTTGATTCTCTTGCTACTGCAGCAAGTATGGTTAAGGTTCCTACTCATTCAGGTAAGAAGTATTCAATTCATGTCAAACACTGCCAAGCCGTCGTTGAAAATCTGTGATATTGGCAAGTGTTTTGGGACGAAAAATAGATAAATAACTTTTTGCAGATGGAGGACGAATTTCTAAATTCCCATATTGATGATACATGCAAGGAAGATGATCAGGAAATTGAAGCAACAAAGGTTGAAATTTGGGAGTTGAAAGAAAATAACAGTCCATGAGGTCTTGTACCTTTGGAAGAGTTATTTTATCGTGATGATGTTGCTAGAAAGCCCACCATGGTCCCTACAGAAAAAGGTGTTGAGGATGTAAACGTTGGCACAACAGATAAGCCCAAAATGGTCAAATTATCAAGGTCTCTGTCTCCTTAGATCAAAAGTAAGTATATTGCTTTTTTGACAGAATTTTTTGATGTATTTTCTTGGGACTATTGGGATTTAAAGGAATATGATAAAAACATCATTCAACACACTATACCGATCAAGCCTAATCAAAAGCCATTTCGCCAGAAGATGAGGAGGATTAATCCTAAGTTGCTACTATCCATTGAAAAAGAGGTAAATAGGCTTTACAAATTTGGTAATATAGTTCCTATTCAATTTTTTCTGAATGGATGTAATATCTCATGCCACTAAGAAGGAAGACTGAGGATATTTTCCTTTGTATTGATTTCAGAAATCTGAACAAAGTGTCCTTTAAGGACAACTATCCCCTGTCAAAGATTGAACACATCCTGCAAAGGGTAGTTGGATCTTCCAGAATGTCATTTCTTAAAGGATACTCGGGCTAGAATCATATTTTAGTGCACAAGGATGATCAGTTGAAAACAACCTTCACAACACCATGGGGTACATTTATGTATGCCAAAAGTCCGTTTGGATTAAAGAATGCAGGAGCAACATTCCAGCGGGCCATGGACATTGCTTTCGCCAACAAAAAGGATGTTTTTATAATCATTTACTTAGATGATCTCATAGTTTTTTCTAAATCTGATGACGAACATTTACATCATCTAAGAATTGTCTTTCATAGATGCAAAAAATTTGGCATTTCGCTGAATCCTAAAAAGATCCTTTTTTCCATGGAGGAAAGTAAGTTGTTGGGCCACATCATTTCCAAGGATGGCATCCGGATTGACCCTGAAAGAGTTGAAGCTATTCAGCAGTTAGGTTTTCTAAGGAACAAGAAAGAAATTCAATCATTCAATGGGAAAATTAACTTTTTAAGGAGATGCATCCCCAACCTCACTGAGCATTTGAGAGAGGTGACAGACATGTTGAAAAAGGACAATGAGGTAAGATGGTCTGAAAATGCCAAAAAGTCTTTCAATGCAGTCAAATTTTCATTATCTACTGCTCCTACTTTAATTAGTCTTGACTATACTTTAGATTTTATCATATTTTCATTTGCCTCAGAACATACTTTAGCATCAGTCTTGATGCAAAAGAAGGATCTGAAAAATGAACAACCCATAGCATTTTTCAATCGGAAAATAAGGGATGCAACACTAAAACACAACATTATTGAGAAGCATGCTTTGGCTTTGGTAAAAGCTCTTAAAGACTTCCGAGTATATATTCTGCATTCCCATACTATATCTTATGTTCCAACAATAGCATTAAAGGAAGTCCTTACGCAAACTGATCCAGAAGGTCGAAGAGGAAAATGGATAGCAATAATGTTAGAATATGATCTAGAAATAAAGCCAACAAAGCTCATTAAGGGACAGGGTTTGGCCAAACTCATGGCTGAATCTAATTTTCATGCATTAGATATCAATCTGATCGCTACCCTTTCCGAAGAAGAAGCAGAAGATTCACAGGTACAGGTGTCAGATATTTTCACTTCATCTCCATGGTACTCCGACATAGTTTATGCATTGAAGCATTTAAATCCTCCACCAGAAGTGCCCAAAGGTAAAAGTAGATCATTAAAACTGAAAGCTACAAAAATTGTGTTCTTGACGATGTTTTGTTTTGGAAAGATCCCGGTGGTGTATTGTTGAACTGTCTTGTTGAAAATGAAGCTAGGGTTGTGATGATTGATTTCCACAAAGGAGATTGTGGTGGCCACCTCTTTTGGAAAACCACAGCGAACAAAATCTTTAGGGATGGGTTTTATTGGCCTACTCTTTTTGCAAATGTGTACAAAATAGTAATGAGCTGCAATGAGTCCGAGATTTTTCAAGGGAAAATAAATCTTTTACCATTTCCTTTGTAGCGATTTTCGGTCTCAGCTCCATTTCAGTAGTGGGGTTTTGATTTTGTTGGAGAAATACATCCTTTTTCATTTGCACAACACAAGTGGATCCTGACAACCACAGACTACTTTACGAAATGGATTGAAATAATTCCAACCAGGCAAGCTACTGATTCTGTTGTCATTCAGTTTATTGAAAATAATATCTTGTCTAGATTTGGCTACCCGCAGAAATTAATCATTGACAATGTTGTTGCTTTCAAGTCCAAGAAGATGGCGGAGTTCTGTGAAAAGTACCATATTACGTTGGGGCATTCTACTGCTTATTACCCACAAGGGAATGGGTTGGTTGAATCATCTAACAAATATCTGATCAACATCATTAAGAAATTTTTGGAGCTCAATAAAAAGAACTGGCACAAAAAGCTCATTAAGGCTTTATGGGTGAACAAATTTAGTACTAAAAAATCCATAGGCATGTTTCCTTTTCAGTTGGTGTACGAGGTTGATACTGTTTTTCCTTCATCCCTTACTGTTCCCATCATGAAAATTCCGCAGGAAGTGAGCAGTGAACCAAATGATGTGCAGCGGAGGATAAGTCAAATGATCCGTTTACAGCAAACTAGGGAAGAAGTATTTCAAAATACTTCCAAGCTTCAGGAAAGGATTAAAAAGATTTATGACTGGAATACCAAATAAGACAACTTTAACTTGGGTGATGTGGTTCTTCGTTGGGATGCACGGAACGAATAGAAGGGAAAACACGAAAAATTTAAAAACCTATGGAAGGGACCCTACAGAATCTTAGCCTTCAGGAGGAATAATGAAAATGTATTGGAAGAAATGAATGGCCAAATTTATTCAGGAGGAGCAATCAATGGTAGGCTTCTCAAGCACTACTACATCTGAAGAAATTTCTGGAAATTTTCATGATCATTATATAGACCAGTTTACATTTCATGTGAGAGTTTATGGGCTATCTTAGGAGTTTGAAGCCTGAGGAGAAGGCCATAAGACTTCTTGATCAGTTGTTGGTTTAAAGTTTCTATTTTCTTTGTTTATTGTTTGTAAAATTCAATCAGTCAGTTTTCATATGCAAGTTAGGTTTTGCATTTTGACTCCATACCCAATGAATAAGGCTACTAGGTCTACGGTGTTCTTCACACCTCCTATGGAGCTTCCATCCCCAGCTGGAGCCAATGTTAGTGTTAGTCATTTTTTCCTTCCACCAGTGATCAAATTTTCTCTTTCAGAATGTCCATTAGGGTTTAAGGTTAAGTTTGTCATTTCACTAGGTCTTCCATTCAAAAACTTTGGTCACTGGTTAGTGTGTCTAGGATCATTTCCACTCCTTCAAGATTTCCATGTCCAGTCACTGCCATCACTCAGTTGGATGTGAAATCATTGAACAAATCATCATCATCACTTCAGTCATGTCACCATGGTATTCATTTAGCTCAGTGTCTCCATTAGGTCATTAGGGTTTTGAAGTCACCAAAATCTCATTTCATGCATAAAATTCGGCAAAGGAGGAGTGGTAATAATAAAGTATCTTTAATAAATTTGATATCAAGTGTAATTTTATGTTTTCATATGTAATAACTACTTAAAATTTCTAAGTTCCAAAGGCTGCAGTTCAAAGTTCCATAAATATTCAATGTCTCAAAAAAAGCCCATAAAGTGACCAAGTTTCAAATGTCAGAGATCATAAAGTGTCAAGGGTCAAAATTTAAGTTTAAAAGGTTAAACGAGTTGTTTTTTAACTCATTTGCACTTTCAAAATTCCAAGCATCTCTCAGTTATTATCGTGTAGGAAGAAAAATTTGTGAAAATTGAGGGTTTTTCTACATTCTAAGAGAAATGCAACCCTTTTGAAGTGAAATGAAAACCTTTTGAGTAAGAGCGCGACCTTTCTGTGGAGGAGCATGAACCTTCTATGTAAATTGTGACCTTTCTGAGTGGAGCAGGACCCTTATGTGCATAAGTGCGACTCTTTTAAAGGAAGTGCGACCTTTTCGAGCAAGAGCGACCCACAACGCTACTCTTTGGGAAATTCACCCTATAGGGATTTCTTCTGTTTTTAAGGGGATTTTCGACTTCTTCAAACTTCCAAATATCATTCAAGGACTATTAAAGATTCTGCAAATAGGAAGTGGGCATATATACCATCCTTTCAAATATTTTTCTTATTATGAATTGATTGTTTCTCAGGGTTTTATCCAACAAAATCTTGGTGAATGAAACCTAGCTTCTATTGATTTACCACTATCATCTATCATCCAAAAAACCATAAATTTAAAATTTCCTATCATTCCACCACTCATTTTCCATTGATTTCATCAAACCCTAGCCTCCCACAACATTTTCACCTTTGAGAAAACTTCCACTTTAGTTTTATCAACATCATATGGCTAGTGTTTTACCATTCAACAAATTTAATGGAGAGTGAAAGAGAGAGTGAAAAGAGAGTGCAAAAGGGAGGACATCATTCAAGGTTTGAGCCATCCAACCTGAGAGAAATCAATGCTTCTCCATTTGCCCAAAAATGTTTCAGAAATGTTGGTTGTATGAAGTTGTGTGAGCAGGTTGCAAAGTTTGGTTCTCATGTCCCTTTGACAAGAATCTTTGCCCAAAATTTCAACATAGATAAAGTTGTCATAGCAGGTATTGAGTTCAGTGTCTCAGCAGGTATTATTTCTTCATTCACAGGTATTCCAAATCATGGTGACACCTGGTTCAAAGGCATGGAATTGTCCCTTGATGGTTATAAGATGTTTCTGAAACCTAATGTCAGAGAGACTTCTGAATATGTTTTTCATTTTAGACATCTGATTAACAAGTATGCCCCTCTAATGAAGCTTATCATGAAGTATTTTACATGTGAAGGAAGATTCTCTAGATTATGCAGGTTTCATGTCTGGCTACTTATGCACTTCACCTCTACAAGAACACTTAATTTGTGCAACTTTTTGTCTAAGAGTGTGGTGAAGATGACTGAAAAAATTCACACCAAGGGACAACCTCATATCACAAATTTGTTTCACCATAGCTTGATCAAGATTATGGCTATGCATCAACTCTTAGTCAAGTAAATCACTTGGGAAACCTTTTTGGATAAATTAAAGACTGCTCCTGTCATTAGTCCCACTGTTTCTCCTAGCAAAACAACATCATCAGGGTCTAGGTTCACAAGGTCGATGAAGCATGGTTCAAAAAGAAAACATGCAAAGGTTTCAGAGGAATTTAGACCTAAGATAACCAATACATATCAAAGAGGGAACAAGCTTGTGTTTTCTCCACAGATTGTGGAAGGGGCCAAGCCTTCTACATCAACACAACAATGATCACATTTGCAGGATGAGGAGGTTATCCATCATGACATACACATAGTATATTTGGAGTCCCAAGATGATCATAAAACCCTGAAACTAGTTATCAGAAAGAAGGATTCTCAGATCATGGGGCTTTTGGACAATGTGGAAAGAGCCAAATTCATCATTTCCTTCCTTGAGCAAGAAAATGAGTAGCTGAAGGCAAAGCAACTGCTTTTAGAAAAATATTTGTTTAAAACTAGTATGCAAGAGTACAAAGGTAAAGAAATGTTGGGAAATGATGAGAAGGATGAATAAGAGAATCAGTTTGGAAGGAAGAGGCCTAGGACAAAGGGTCTCATAGGAAAATTGTAGAAGGAAAAAGTCCAAAACCTATTAAATGAGGGTTTGACTCTTGAAGACAAAATATCTATGGAGATGAATGACGACAGGGAATATTAGATAAGAAAAGTCAATGGCCATCTGGATAAGATTCTTGACAAAGCTAACAGGGACAATAAGATGTCGAGGCCCATGCCCCACCAATATCAAACAAGGAATTAGATTGCATGTATCAAAATCAAGAAATTGAAAGAAAAAATGAAAGAGGTACAAGACAGGAAAGGGAATCAAGGAAAATGGGTAAGAGGATAAATTGGTGACTAAAACATCTAAGAATGTTTAGCCTATCATCCATAACATCCAAGGAGAATATTTTGAAAGTACTGGAGAAAGTTGGATTTTTTGTTTTTTAAATTTTGCAGGAAAAGGCACATAGAAGTGCCCTGCTGAGGCATGACCTTTTTTCCCTGGACACCCAAATGAGGATTTTTCTACATGGATGGATGAATTATGATGAGTAAATGCAAAATATAATCCTAATTTTGCATGAAATATTCCCATTTTGATAAAAAACTCAAAAAACCTCACCTTTTTCATGTCTCTGCCACTAAATCTGGACTGGCGCGATGGTTCTGAGTAAGGTTGGGAGAATATGTTTTTGGAGGCCTTTGTATGGGTCATTTTCCAAAATTTAAGATGTTATGGAAACTAGACATAAAAACCTTCATATTTTCATTTTGACTTGGGGAATATACATAAAAATGAATTCAAACAAGTGCAGTACTTCTGCAAAATTTACTGTTTTGGTGCATGCTAGTGCGACCTTTCTGCTAACTGGCGCGACCCTTCTAGTTCTGGTGTGACCCATATGGTCTGGTAACTTCTTGAGCTTTGAATGATGGAAAATTCAATATATTATGATATATTAATGTTACTTTAGGTTTCTTAGTTGGTTTTTGCCTCACTTTATGGGGAAAATTGTAATTAATGAGGAGATATGCTCTCCTAAACATTAGCCTAAATTGTGGAAACTGTATCAACTATCCTACTTTTAAGTGAGGAGTCATCAAATCTAGTTATGATTAGCTTTGAATAGAATTTTCGACATGATGACATGTCATATGTTGCATTTTCCTATATAAGATGGAAGGGAATCATTTTCCAAGGGTTGGACATTTGAGGAGAGAACCATTGTAACCTGTATCTGACATTTTTGTAAATCAAAGGACATAGTTTGCAGCTATTATTTTTGAATTCCTGCGTAGTAAGTTCATGATGTTATTTTTCCTATGTTATTACTTTATATGAATGATATTTAACTTCCTTTTCCATTCATCATTTCTTCAATAGTTTTCCTTGCAGTTGATAAACACAATTCTTTTCACTAAGCTCTGTTTTGATGGAAACTTATTTTATGTTATGTTCACTCTTGCTTAATGAATTCATGTTTCATACCCATTAAGACCTTCATGCTTCATATGAACACCACAATACATTGACAAAACCTAAAATACATCATAAAATTTCTGCTACCTTGCTCCTTCATATCTTTGTTACTATGATCCTTTGACCCTCTACCATAGCTACTTGGTTTTTCTCCATTATCCAACAACAAAACCCTAAATATTTCAAAACCTACCTGAGACTTAGCTATCTAGCCTAAAATACTTTATCATCCAGTAATCTCTTGGCTGTGATTCCATAGAGAGAGCCCTCTCTGGTTTGGTAGGGCTAGATACCAAACTGAAAGCTTGGTTTGTGGTTACCTCCATCGATTTCCTCGTCAGCCTAGGAAATTGTGGGGGATAACACTTACAATGATTCGTTTTTAAAAGTTATCTTCTAAGACTCGCTATGAATCAACTTTATATAGCCTTTTCTTTACAATACCATGGTCTGGGGACCATGGGTGGGTCTCAAAACCACTCTATCACCTACCCAACTAAGGGACTAAAGCCCCTTTGACATCGCCTAGATTCGCACTTCGCTTTTCCACATTTTGTAGAGAATTTAAATTCGCTACAAAAGATATTACAAAATTGACTCAAAACTTACAAAATAAGAGTGGTTAGAGCAGGGTGACAAAGATCAACAGGACAACACTCCCTTCCTAGTGAAGCCGTACAAGGAGCAGGAAATGGAAGGACAACAAAAGAAGTTGAAAGCCACCAAGTCGTCGCTAGATCCAATTACCTTGACGGATGGTGACTTTGATGAAATCGGCGACAAGGTGCAGGATACTAACACAGAACTGCTGTAGCAATTTTAGCAGCAACAGAATCAGGCACTGAGCACCATACAGAAGGATCTATGTGAGCTGCAGATCCAAACGACGTGAATACAGGTAGGTGCAAGATAGAGAAATGTTGCATTAACGGGTTTGGTGTCAAGGACCACTCAAGTAGAAAATATGGTTTAGTCAATGGATCTCTAGGCAATCGCGCTGCTTGATGCAGCTTTGAGCACGGAGGCGACCACTGACAAGGCTATTGTCAGCACTTTGAAGAATATTGGCCTCAACCTAGTTGTGCTCCCTAGTGAGTTTCTTCACACACTACAAGTAGGTGTGATAGCAGAAGTTAAGGCCCGGGAGCAATGTGCACTAAGCATGATCAACGAGTACAAAGTAAAAAATGAACAAATGTTCATGGAGAATTCAGAAGTGCTGGAAGCATGGAAGAAAGTTTAGGTGCAAAACGAACAACTTGGAGTTGTGGTGGCTGAGGCATGTAGAACAGTCCCTGAACTATGTATCCTGGAGGAAGCGGCGTTGGAGGGGAAGATCAGGAAGTTGGCTGCAGGTGTGCGCGACACGAAGATGGAAGTGGCCAAGTTTTAGTTTGTACTGAACCTGAAAATTACAGATCTAGAGATGAAGTCATAGCCTTCAACTCTGCGAGAGGTCAGGGAACAACGCGAAGTAGCTGTAAAGGATGGAGTTGTAGTAGTGGATGCTGCAGTGGTGGATTGCACCGCTCTCTTTGAACAGTCCATGGAGGTAGTCACGGCGCTGCAAGAAGATCCTAAACTACAGAGATTAAACACCGAAGCCTATGAATTACAACAGCTATATGATGAAGTAAGAGCGACGGCGCACATCGTCACTATACCACAACTATTGGCCACGCTGCATGAGGTGAAACAATTGCTTGAATAGGTGGAAGCAACGCAGAGGAAAGAGGTGGTCCTCAAGGCCATATTGGGGCCTTGGATGGATGAGGCCTACTTTATCTTCGTCAACATTGAGGAGAAGTTGGCAAGCCTATAGAGAATGCAACAGAAGATCAAGGAAGACAGTGTAGGACCAACAATAGAGCAGCTATTGGAGTAGATCAAATAGGCAGCCACGCAGAGTGCGACTGAGGTAGTAGTAGCACAAGTAGATTTGGGAGGTCTTCAAATTAATATCTTGATGCCAATAGAGTGAATCAGGGGTGAATCATGATATTTGTGTTGGGGGCCTGTTGGGACAGGGTCCCCTAGGGTCAATTTTGGGGCAAAAGCCCACGTTTTGGGGAAAAAAACCCAAGTTTTGTTGTATAAAATGTAAAGTCTCCGCAAGTTTTGGTCACAGAGCACGTAGATAGTAAAGTATCATAAAGGGTTTTACCCTTATTTTATGTAGATTGTGTTGCCTTTTATAGATCTACCCATGGTCCGCGGACCATGGGATTATATAAGTAGGAGAGTCTGAGAAAGTCTAAGGGAGATAACGAAGGTGATGAAGATGAATGTAATGGGTTAGTAGAAGAGAGAACGAAGAAGTCTTAAGGTAGAAGAGAGGCTCTGCAGCTGTGTGTGAAGAGGCCTAGAGTAGAGTCTACAACTGAGTGCGCGGACCCCTGCAATTGAGTACACAGGGAAGCCTTGATTTTGTAAACAAAACTGAAGTATTAATAAAGAGATTATTCCAGCAATTCCTGTGTTTTGTCTATTTATTTCTGTTATGAATGAGTGCCCTTTTATACTGTGATGAATGATGGGTTTATGAAATAATATTGTATTGATGCGCGACTTTACATGATTTATACTATTATATGAATGCAAGTAGTAATAACTGTTTATGCGAAGAATATCTTTTTTCATGTTAAATTTATCAACACTTAAGTCAATCTGGGTGATTATGGAATTAGAAGTAATCATAGAGGTGCGTAAGTGGTTGATTCACCTGTTTAGGGTCCGCGAAAGACAGTTGTAGACCTTTGCGAAGGTCTAGAGGTTGGTAAAAGGAAGTTATATCGATAATCCTTAAGGGCTTATCGATCTGTGCAAAGGTAGGTTTAGGGCATAAAATGAAATCACTCTCATCTCTGGGTGCAGAAACTTGGTTCCAGCATCCCCCATACTGTTTTGGGTGAGAATTCAATCCACGCTCCGCAGATTGATGCCGAAAGGGCCAATAGTGTAGGGATTTTTTTGGCAAAACTAACTCTACACTTGGGTCAGGGCCCACTAAGCCAACAACTTTCTTGTTGACCAGGGACTTGAGAATGGAGTGATCTGTATACATTTTGAAATATGCACCCAAAAAATAATGTCGAAACTTCTGCAGCGTGTAGACCATTAGAAATCCTTCGCGCTTTGTAGTTGAATAGTTCTTTTTGGCCTTCGAAAATTTCCTACTTACGAAGGCTATAGGGTGATATTTTTCCTGTTAATGGAACCATTTGTTGGCTTGATGGGTCTTGACCCAGTTTCGGAGTTAGTTGCACCAACCAACAAAACCCTAAACTGTTGGCCCTTTCGGAAACAACCTGCGTAGCGCAGGCTGCAGTATCACCCGAAGCAGTATTGGGGGATGCTAGAACCAGTTTTCTGCATCCAGAGGCCTGTGTGATGGTTTCCTAAATTTATTACTACTTAGATTTGTCTTTGCACAAATCTAATCCTTCCAACTATTAACTACTACAAATCTAACTAAATAACGTCCATATCTTGACGAAGGTACTTAGTTATACTTATCATGAATAAATATCACAAATATACCAGTTTCGCGCAGTAAATAAGCATTAATTCATATTAAAAAGATTATAGAGCGAAGATACACAAAATTTGGAGAAGTAAATAAAAGGATGCAGATGCTTCAATTTTGGCTTAAAACAATCTTTAATAGATAGAAACATTCACATACAGAATTCTTATCCCTACACACTTAGCTACAGGGGCCCACGCACTCAGCATGCAGACTTACCAAGGTCTCCACGCACTCAGCTGCAGGAGCCTTCCCCTTTCACCTAAGTACAGGAAACACAACTTTTGTGCCTTAGCACCTTGCCCTTATAAAGATTCTGTTGATGGTTCTGGACCTGCCAACATGTAAGGGGATCTCCCCGGTAAGAATTCCCAATTAGATCTCATATTGTTTGGTGTAGGAGTCCCAGAAGTGAGTTGTACGGTAATGCCTTGATCATGTTTCCGCACAGAGGCAAGTAAGATGTCCCTGTTGGTAGCAAGGATGTGACAGCTGCAACAAGCCAAGGAAGGTGCATGAGAGGTTCAACACATGGGTGTTGAGATGAGTGTGCCCCTTGGAAACCTGTGATAGAATGGATTTAAGAAGGGAAGACACGAGCAAAGATGCATCACAACATGGAAGGCAAGTTAGCTAGCAATCCAAAGTGATGGTTAAACCGATAGCACGTTTCAAAAAGATTCATACATACATACACAGAATAGTCCATACATGCATGCATAAGCAAACAAATACATACATCATTTAGAGTAAACCAGATAGCATAGAATTCAATACAACATATGCATGGAACATTTTGGCTCTATTATATTAAGAAGTGAAAGTTCCAGTCATACAATACATCCATGTCCAACCACTGATTTTGATAGCGGAATGTTACAGCCACAACCACCTGCTCCTCCAAAGAGATGTACTAGCTCTGCACAGTGGAGAAGCCAAGACTCGTTACAATGCTGTCCAAGCTTTCTCTAAGATACTCCTATCGGAAGCTTGGCTGACCAAAAAGCTTTTAAAATGAGTTATGTAGCAAAGGGTGGGTGACCCTTGACATTCCCCTTTGTGACAGTTCATCTACCCTCATGACTCTTCATCTACTCTATGACTGTTACATCCAACTATCAACACTTGAACTTCCACTTGACAAGACATTACATTACAATGCAAATTGCCCATGTGAGACAAAATGGCTTGAGCAAGACATTCAAGACATCACTGACACTCAGATCGTTGTGGTGAGACCAACTCTTTGACATGCTTGTGATGGTCGAAGGTGGTGAGCTGATGCCAAGCTTGGTTGTCCGTGATGGTGTCCATGCATTCAATGGTGACATCTTGCTGAAGCAAACTCTTGCCTTTGTTGCATCCGGGTACATTGATATGGCTCCTCTGTCCAACTCGTCTGATAGCATGTGCATGGTCCTCTTGGTGTGACCAAATCAGAAACATGTTGATGCATAGTTCCTACACTGATCTTCAAGCATGTGCTGGTGGCCGTGTGCATCAACTTGTTGGAGTACATGTTCAGCTCCAGTCAGAATTGCTTCTTGTCTTTGCCTTGGTTGGTGTGCCGAATGGGTGGGATCGCATACGTGCGCGCAATGACAAGCATGCTGCTGCACTCCCTTGCATGCAATAAACAATACTGATCACCTTGTCTGCTCTGTGCCATTGCTGGGATGAATATATAACTTGTCCAAACACAGTTTCATCCGTAAGTGCATGTTGCGCCCCCTACTGTACCTGCTCCTGCTTCAACTCATTCTCTTGTCTATGCAACTCTCGTTCTTCCTTGAGTTGCTGCTTCAACACATGCAACTCCTTCTCTATTTTGTTCTCTGCCTTTTTACGATCTTCATGTCACTCTATCACCTCGTAGCCTGAGTCTCCAAAGTTTCTTTCATCACCAATGGATCTGCTTGAGCTTGCAACTTTTCTTCACCTATATGCTATCCACAACCTTCCTCTTGCACTCTCTGCATGTGGGTGTGCTGCCTTGTGCTGCTACTGATGGTGTTGCTTGCTATAAGGTTTCTACCAAATTATCTGATGTCCTTTTCTATGAACAACTCGATGTCTTCATAGGTAGGTGAGCTCATAGACATTTTCTTGGCTGCAAACCCCGTTGGGCTCTCGATGGTGTCCTTTGACTCTGCTCTCCTAAAGGGCATTGTAATTGGGCTGCTGAGAGATAAAAAAACACTTGTGATGCCTGGCGACATAGCAACACTCATGGAAAGCAATCTGTCTGTCGAAAACCAAAACAAGCTTGAGGACTTACTTGCAACATACCTGTGTGATTGATCATGAAGGTTGCACAATTTCTCTTGGGAGGCTTGGAGACTTGCTGCCAGACTTGCGCAAAAGGCAGTCTGGCCTGTCTAAGAGGCATGACTAGTTGTTGTAATTGCATAATGTGCAATCCAGGATGGCTGATGACTGATAGAATTAAATAATGCACAATTTTAGATGGTAATGTTTGTAGGCTTAGTGATTGCATTGCGCAATTTTGTAGGCCAGCAGTCACTGTACCTTAGATTTGCGTAAAGAAAATATGGAGGATATCTCCTGGTCAGAAATGAGCATTTCTTGAGGGGAAGGCAGAGCCTTCCCTCTCAAGATTGTGCATTGCTGCCTTGGTGAGGCAGAGTCTGGGCCAAGGCTGCCCAGACCCGTTGACAGGCAATTGAAACGAGATGAGGAAGTGGATGCATGGCGATACTGAGTGTAAGTAGAAGAAAATGATCATGCATGGAAACAGTGAATGAAAGATTCATAAAATAGAACAACATGCATCTGGGTGAGGCGAGTCACCGAATCGGCGACCATTTTTGAAAAATATTTTCATGCATGTGACAATAGTGAGATGATAACGAAAACTGAAATGGTGCTAGTACAAGCTAGTATGCATGTAAAGGACATCAAGTGCTCACTCAAATCAAGCAGACAACACTAACAAAAAGCGAAACATAGAAAGTGACAGAAAGGTAGCGCCAGTCGTGAACAACGGACTTACCCCAAGACAACTAATTTGGATGTGTCGACGACTCCTAGATGCAATGTGGGATGTCAGGGCTGCAAGTTCGATGTGAGGAATGAACTCTACAGTGTTCGGTTGATGAGTTTTGATAAAATCGAATATGTGACGTGCATGCCAAAAATCTAGTAGGAGCAACAATTGGTGGGAGGTTTCTGAAATGATCCTTGCATGTTGTTAGTGTCAGTCTTGTTTTCCTATCACTGATGATGAAATATGCTTTTACCAAGTCTCTCAGGAGTCTCAAAGTCAAATTTTACCATGTCACTAGGTTTATAGAGTAAACTTTGGTCACTGGTTAGTTGGTCTAGGAATGATTTTAGTCTATTGCGAAAGTCACATATGCTGGTCACCTACCTCATTCAGATGAAGGTGTCATAATAAAAAGAAGGTTTCCATTTTATCAGTCATCATCATCATTCCATTCAATTTCAACTTTTCATTAGGTCATTAGGGCTTCAAGGTCCATCATCATCATGTGTAAATCCATCATTAAATAAAGCATGACAAGCATCTCTTTGACAATAACTTGATGAGTCTTCACAAGTTCATCATGATTCTAGTTTCAAAGGCTCCAGGAGAAAGTTTTATTGTTCAAAAAGTGAAAATGCAGCCCAGGTTTCAGCTCTCCAAGGTGACAGTCTTAAAAGTGAAAAATCAGTTTTTTGAAAGGTTTGTGGGGCCCATTTCTTTTCAAAAGGAAAACTAACTTGCCTATATAAACTCAAAAACCACAAACTCACTTCATTTTCCTTTTATTCCCCTTTGTGCATTGGGCTCTCTCATCCATTGGTGAGAAAAACTCGGGTTTTTAGGCAAAATTGGCAAAAAAAATCAAGGTGATGTGCTTCTAGAGACTGCACTACGCTTTTGAGGCCGGTGCTGCGCTTCTGGACACTGCGCTACACTTCCGGAGATTGAGCTGCGCTTGTGACATAACAGCTCAAAATTGTCTAGAAACTCACCCAAATTGAAATTTCAAGCTTTCAAACCGTTTTCTTGCTAAACTAAAACTCCTCTACAAGTAAGTACATCTCCTTACTTACCTTTTTATTTAGCAAGATGGATTCAAGCTTAAGATTTTTTCATTGAGGATTTTTAGTGATTTTTTCATGAAATGAGCTAGGGTTGATGATTTGGTCTAGTTTTCATATGTTAAACATGTAAAACTATCATTCTACATCTCTACACATGTTTAATATACATTATGAACCATTGAATCAATTGCAAATCACTAAATTACTTCACCAAAAATGAAACCCTAGCTCATTCCTAAGGAATTTGGATAGTTTTTCTAAAAACTTTGTTTTTTATTTTTCACAAATACTCTTGTCATTCATTCCCCCTCATTTCATTTTCGCAAGTTTCTCACAGTCCATATCGACCTCCTAGAATTTCTCTTGCCATTTTTTCCACTCCACCTATCCATCATTTCATCTTTCACTCATCCCTCACTATATTTTCTCATTTCCTACTGCTAGGGTTTCAGTCATCATGGAAGGAGATTCTTCACTAGAAAGAAAGAAACACCATAAGGAAGGAAAAATTCTCAGATATGAACCAGCCAACTGCAATGAGATCAATTCATCACCGTTTGTCAAACAGTTCTTTGAAGATGTGAATTGTTTAGATTTTTGCAAAAGGGTGTGTGAAGTAGGTTTCCATGAATAGTTGATAGATTGGGTTGCTACTCATTTGAAAGGAGAAGGTGCCATTATTGCTGGTGTGGAGTTCACATTTTCAGTGGCTTCTATTTCACTTACTACAAGAATACCAGATCATGGTGAATATTGGTTTAAGGGGATGAAATTAGATCTTGTACATTACAGGGCCTTCTTGAAAACACCATATAGGGAGACTCATACACATATCATACCTTTTAGATACCCGTTGGAGAAATATGATCCATTGATGAAAGTTGTCATGAAATTATTCACATGTAAAGGAAGGTTCTCTACACTATATGCCTATCACATCCAGCTTCTAATGCACTTTACAGCTCAGAAACCCCTAAACATGTGCAACTATCTATGTAGGGGCCTTTTCAATATGTCAGAGAAGGTACAGGTGAAAAAACAAAGAACACTATCCTAGCCTCTTTCATCATAGTTTGATCAAGACTGTAGTGCTCCATCAACCTGCAGAGAAGAACATGAC
This sequence comes from Pinus taeda, assembly GCA_000404065.3. Taxonomy (NCBI): domain Eukaryota; kingdom Viridiplantae; phylum Streptophyta; class Pinopsida; order Pinales; family Pinaceae; genus Pinus; species Pinus taeda. The sequence continues at coordinate 26,382 of APFE031747175.1, forward strand.
ATGGGATTCTTTCTTGGAGGTAACATTGAAATGGCATGAATCCAATGTTTCAGTTCAGCATTCAAGCATGCCAACACAATAAATGGAGGTTGGGTCCTCAAGAAAATCAGTAGAGATTCCTAAAGCACGTAGACCTGAGGTGACTAGGATGTACAAAAGAGGAAAAAGGCTTGTGTTTACTTCTCATGGTGAGAAAGGGACCAAGCCTTCTACATCAGCAAAACAGGGGTCAGTAGTGCAAGATAAAGATTTGGTTAAGCATGTGTTTGATTTAGTAGACTTAGAAGAAGAAAATAGGCCCTCAAGCATGCAGAAGATTATCAAAGACAAAGACTCTCAGATCAGAGAACTCATGGACAACATGGGAAGGGCAAGATTTGTCATTTCATTCTTAGAACAAGAAAAAAGTCAGTTAAAGGTGTTAATGTCAGTATTTGCATACTGCCATTAGTGATAAAAAATCCTCTTTTCATATCATATTAGGGTCCCATTCTGAAATTTTTGTCATTCCACTAGGTCATCATGCAAAAATTTGATCACTGAAGGTTGAATTAGGGTTTCCTTTATTCCTTTTAGAAATTTACCCCTTGCTAGCCCATTTCAACCTTGCTGAGTATGCATGGTCCATAAAATTAATGACATCATGCCATCACATCAGTCATGTCATCTTGAAATTCAGTCCTTCAAGGTCTCATTAGGTATTTTATGGTTTTTCAAGGTTTCATTAGGTCATTAGGGTTTCCAAGGTTCCAATAAAACTCCATTCCATTGCATAAGACCAGCAAGTAAAGGGTGAGAAAATAAAATCTCTTAACCATGTGAAGATGATTTGTAAAGAGAAAAGCTTATTTCAGCATGTAATTCTATGTTCACTATATGTAATAAGTACTATTCCTAAGCTGCCAACTCAATCTCTATATACCAATCTCATTAAAGAAAAGTCAAATTCAAAGAGTTCTCAAAGACCATCAAAAGATCAATTTGTCAAAGGAAATAGTCAATTGAAAGGGTAATTTTTCAAAAAGTTAAGTGAATGCCAAAGGGAGTTGTCTTTTCCCAAGGGTGTCCAAATCATCTTTTTCCACAAGCACTAAACCCTAATTTCCTCTCCCACTGAAGAGGATGCCTAAGTGAGGTCATTTCAGCAAGTATGAGGCCATTCCAACTCACAAACATCATGCCTCCATAATTGTTCGAGAAGTCACTCCAAGAGACAAATCATTTGCCACACATAGGGCCATTTTTGCTTCCAAGTATGTTTCCAAACAAATAGAGATGAATTTTACAATATTGAGAAAGGTTTTTGTCCATAATAGTCCAAGGATGAAAAACCTCCTTCAGTTTTTACACATGTGTTATTTGTTTGGAGGAATTTCAAAACAATAGTTTCTAAAAGAGAGTTACTGCACTTCTGGAGCGACCATGGGAAAATATTTTTTTCTCCTAGATGGAGTGTCCAAATGAATTTCTTGATGCATCCAATGATAAAAAGGAAGAACAATATTTCCAATGAGTTGTCATGAGTTCAATTTGGAGTTGAGGAAGACCTCCAAAAGTTTCTTGCAAGATCACACTTCATTTTTTCACCCTCATTCTGCACTTTTCGACCAGTATTGGGAGAATCAACTTTTTGAGGGTCAAATCACGTCCATTTTAGAAAATCAAGGTATATTGTGAAACTAGACAGGACAAGCTTTCCAATGCAGTATCCTGTGCTCGAATTGGACACCAAAAAGGTAGCCAAAATCAACCTGCAAGTTGGACGATGCGTTCTGAACTTGGAGGGCATGTTTGACCAGAGTGTTGCACATTTTCCTTAAAACTTTGTGCATTTCCTAAGGGCATTGCACACCTATTAAGAGAGGGTTCATTTGACCAAATTTCTATGCGTTTTCCCAAAAACATCCAGAGTTCGCCCAAATATCACTACATCATCTCCAAGCTTCAAAATGTGCCACCATCATGCTCGAGCAAACAAGTAGGTTGAAATCATATCACTTCTCTCTTCCACAGTTGAATTATATTGTGGTTCATTGTGTTTTGGTGTCCTACTAGATTCAAATGTTGGGTTGTGTTATATTATTTCCACGACTAGCCCACGTAGTTAACCAGGGGGTTAGAGGGGGGGTGAATCCACCCCCTTCATTGCGCTGATTGTGTAGTGGGGGGGTCATAGGGGGTTTGAGGGGTGTAGGTAAACCCCCTCTATGGGGTCCGGGGCAATGCCCCAGAAAATTTTGGTTTTGGACCCTATGTTAGGTTGGGCGGACCCACCTATGGTTTTGTGCACGATTTTCGCACATGGTTTTGGACGTGATGGTTTTCGGTCCATGGTTTTGGATGTGATGGTTTTCGGTCCATGGTATTGGATGCTTCAACATGTAAAAATATGTATTGTAACATTGAAAGGAACATAATGAAAAAATCAAACTGGTAGTCCTGATTTTTGGATCCAGGGGAAAAATCTCTATATATATGTGTTTTATGTGTTATGCTCTCGCATTGTTTATTTTTTGTGTTTTAGAATTCGTATGTAGGTAATTTCTGTATGGGGTTGAAACCTACATTTGGTATCAGATCTATTTTGGATTCAAGGGCACATCTTTGTTGCTGAGGGGTTACACTCGGGCCTATGGTAGACCCTATTCAGTGGGAGATCTGCAGGATCGATTCTAGTGGTGTAATAAGATGACGAGCAGTGGAATGATAAAGATCGATAAATTTAATGGTTAGAGTTTTGAGTTATGGAAACTCAAGATGGAGGATTTGTTGGTGGATAAATATCAGTGGATCGTGGTAGATCCAGGCACTAAACCAACGAGAGTGTTTGATGAAGAATGAAAGAAGTTGGATGGGAAGGCTAAGAGCACAATACAATTGTGTGTTTTAGATTTAGTATTGTTGAATGTATCAGGGGAAGCTACGGCGAAGGCTTTGTGGGACAAGTTAGGGACTTTGTACCAATCTAAATATTTGGTGAATAAACTCTTCCTATGGAAAAAGCTGTATAACCTAAGGATGAAAGATGGAGACTCGATGACAGAACATCTGAACGCATTTAATACTGTGGTAAGTCAGTTATTATCTGTTGATATTAAAATTTCAGATGAAGATAAGTGCATCAGTTTGTTGTGTTCTCTACCAGATTCATGGGATAGTCTGGTTATTGGAATAGGTAGCAATGCAACTGCCTTGCAATTTGATGAAATAGTCTCATCCTTGCTAATGGAGGAGATGAGACGGAAAAATATGGAGAGCCAGAATGGTGATGCCTTGTCTATGCAAAGATGGTCCCAGAACAGAAACACAAATAAGTCATCGAGTGGGAGATCTAAATCTAGAGGGAGATCTAAATGTCCAAGAAAAACTGTAAAGGTGGTGTGCTGGAAATGCAAAAAGGAAGGACACTACAAAAGGGATTTGTTATAGACATATTTGGGCACTGCAACCCCAATCACATATGTTGATAAACTAAGGGCTCTTAAACCCCTAAAAGTGTTGTTTCATACCCTAAAGAATCATGGTCAACTAATTACATCGTTTCCCAGAAGTTCTACCTGAAAAACCACTCAGAACTGGCCAAAACTGGACCATACAGACTGCTCCATGGTCAAGGTGCGATGCATACTGGCTGCTACACTAGCCAGGTACGATGCATACTGAAAGAGCCATCTGTGGGGTGCAATGAGTGGGAGTAGACAAATGACAGAGATAGTTTGCTAAGTGGAAACCCAGAGAATATTCTAGAAACTTCTCATATGACACTTGCCTCTATGAATTCGCCCAGGGATGAGTAAGATATCAATGACATCTCCAAGTGGAACCAAGAACTATCAGTGGAATGACACTAATTGAAAACCCAGAGTTGACTCACCCCCCTACAAATATCTATAAATGGATCCCTCATTTGAGAGATCTAGAGGCTGGAATTTTGTAATTTGCAAGGAAGTGTTGTTGGTTTCTCTTTGAGAAGAGACATTGTATTGTTGGGTGATCTTGCTTTTCATGAGGTGAAGAGGGCTTTGATGCTGGGAGGATGATGCTGGATTAGATAGCTGGGTTGTAATCCTCTCTTATATTTGTACTATTAATGAAGTTCTTTGAGTTTTCCTCCATATAATCATGTATTTGTGAATCTTGTTATTAGTAGATGCAATTGTATGGTCAATGTATTTCTAATTCTGCATTGTTTATGATATCATAGATCGAGATGCTTTGATGATGTTTTGTTGCTTTGCCTCTATAGGTACTCTCTAAAGCGGGACAAGTAGGAGAGGAGTGGCAAATTCTATCAAGGGAGAGAGGAAACAAGCAAGGAGCCAAGCGGAAGATACAGGTTGGTCCTCTTTTCTTCTCTCTTATCTATCATACATAAAGGAAATCTCGAAGTGCTTTGAATTGTTTGTTTCTAAGATAGCTACCCGTCTTAGTGGGACTAGTAGATCGAAAAGACACTAGTTTTCCTGGAAACAAAATGGAGACTCCACTGAGGAGCGAATAGTTTGCTTGTTTGTTATTGTTGTTTGCTTTATAAACTACAGACGGAGCCTGAAGTTAAGCCAGCTAGCCTTCGAACTGTTCTTGCTATGCAAGTGCAAAGTAGATCAATGTAGCTTCAGTCAATCTCCGGGTTGGTTTATGAACTGAACATATGACTTGCAAACATCCTAAGTGCCCTTGTGGTAGCTCAATAACCTCATAAGATCATACCCCTGTACTTTGTCTTTACTGTCTATCATAGCTCAGCCTAAATCACTGAACTTAGTTGCAAATTTTGAGCAAAAACCAAAATCAGTTTCATTCCCTAGTCCATCGCACTATCTGTAACTAGCAGCCTGTATGCATCGGACCTCCCGTGTGTTGCAGCTGAGATGCGTCCCTGCATTGATATTGTTTCTCTCTCTGGAATTTGGTTTTTTCCTCCTTGTTTTCAGCTCTATTTAGTAGTTTTGCTGCTTATGATCAGTATATCATTGCTGAAGTCTCCTTCCTTCACATTATTCAGCCTCCATTGATAGGGATTTGTAAATGTTTTTATGTGTTTGTCTATCATTTGCAATCCTTCTTTGTCAAGAGTAGCTTAATCAAACTGTCGTTTTGATATAAATAAATGTCATAACTGTCATTTTGAGTAAAAAAGAAGAGTGTCGTAAAGTATTCCTCTTCCAAATAGTCGATTGTACTTTTGTCATTGTATTTGATTTGAATTGTCAATTTTTGAAGTGTCAAAAACAATTTTCCATTTGAAATTGAAAGTGTCGTCTCAGTCTTCCTTTCATTTTGAAAAATAAATTGTCGAAGTGTCACTTTAAAGAAAATAGTCAGATCTGTACTTAGTTTTCCTTTTTGGCATTCTCACATTAAGGAAACGGAAAAACAAATACATGCATGTGCATTTGCATTTATACTGCACATGGAAAAGGATTTAGGAAAGGTGAATTTAGTGTGTGCTCTCTGCTCTCTGTCGAAAGAATTGTAACCTTCTTTCCTTAGTAGCTAGGATTTTCATTGCTCAAAGAAAACAAACGACTATTTATCATTTTAGATTGCATATTTAGGAATTTTACATCTACATCACATGGTGAACCTTGAAAGACAAACTTCTAAGCAAGATAAACTCTAAAATAAACCTCAATGAACTTAACAACGCTTTGGAACCTAACGCAACACATCTAAAGGTCTAGGCTAGAGACGTATTTCGGCGTCGTAAAACTTGGTAACTATCGTTTTCATCGAAGGTTGGGCGATTCCTCCTATTTGATACGACAAGTGATAGTTCAGACTTTTGCTCCTCGTACCATCGAGTATATATTGGGAGACCACAATAGGCTGATATCCTTTATCCATAGGAAGTCGCGTCTGCCGCCCTATCGATCACAATGCACTGAACACAACATTTGGGAAGATTGACTGTCGTACATAAGTCTTTGGTAATTTCTCTTTAATTTACCACCAAGGTGTATTTTGCAGTTTTATGATTGGTTCGGTAATCCCTTCGTCTAGATTTCCAGAGTAGTCACTTTCGTTCCTTTTCGACTCCTTAAAAGAAAACCATTTGAGCACTTGTCAGTTCAGGCTCATTAAAAATCGAAGGCCACTAGAGTCATCTTTAGCTTTTCTTGACTCTTAAAAATTGAAAAAGAAAAGTTGTGTCAAAGCATCATAAAATTTATTTAATTCAGAATAACATCCCTATTCCTTCATTGATCTTAGGTTGAGGAAATGGAGTCCACCAATCAAGGAATTCCCCTTGAGGGGAATCCTAGTCCTTTCTCTTCTTGGGGAGATATCGGTGCTCCATATATGGCTACATTGTCCCTTCAGGAATCAAAATTGGCCTACCGGTATGGCTATTCTCAACCTCCGTCATTCAAAACACCACAATTCCTTAGCAATCGAATCAGCAACCAGATGATACTAAAGTTGTCCCCTCACCTTCTACTTCGTTTGTTTCTCCTCTCTTTCTTCCTCTTCGCTTGGTGAAACTAGTGATGCTAAAAACCAAGTAACTTAGAAGAAGAAGAAAGGGAAGGAGAAGAAGAAGAAGAAGTCAGTCAAGCAAGGGGGCAACCATGCATCACTCGGTGAAAATCCGCACACTGAACCTTCCAAACCCAAATCTCCATGCATAATTTGCAAAGGAAACTACTTTCATCGATATTTTCGTTGCATTTCGCGGATCTTGAGAGAATGGTCTCCTCGTTTGCACCGTCCGGTGTCATCAACTTCTGTCGATCGTGTTGAGAGGACACCATCAACTAGTGAAAATGAAGTCAATGGACAAAAAGGGAAGTTCAGATTTCCATGTAGATTGTGTGAAGGCGATCATGCCCTTCACCGTTGTCCTTTTCTAGACGAAGCCAAAAGTGTCTTGGATAACCGTCCTGCTTCACCGCAACGACTTCCGCCTGGATACAAGAAACTCTTGCCAAGTCCATCGCTAGATGAAAATCCGACTGGCATAACTCAATTGCTGGTCAAAAAGCCTATCGTTGAAGGTAAACCTTCTGAGTCTATACTAGACCAAAGTCAACAGGTCGAGATGGCAGCCGACCCAGTCTTGCCTTCAGAAGGCCCACCTTCAGATGATACAATTTCCAAAGAGAATGAGAACGACACTGTTCAAATTATTTTTGTTAACACAGAGTTTGATGAACTTGGGGGAAATTCACCCATTCCTTTACAACAGGAGGAAAATTCCCCTTTTCAAGAAGTTCATCCAGCCGTTTATTCGGTACCCCCTCCAAGCAATCTAGTCGTTTCCTTCGATTGGAATCAACCAGCGGGACCCCGCCTTCCATCTAATGTACCATTCTGAATCATAGTACAAGTTTACAAAATGATCATGTCTGGCACTATTATAGATGAAGGGGCTTCAGTGAGTATCCTTTCCTCAATTGCTTGGAAAGCGCTTGGTTCGCCATCGCTTTTGCCTGAGAATCAAAATTTGTCAGGCTTCAACAAAGGAACCAGTCGACCGTTAGGGATCCTTCCGAAGTTGCCCATAACTTTGAAAAGGAAAACCGTTCACTTGAAATTGATGGTAGTCCAAGGGTCACTAGATTACAATCTACTCCTTGGGCGTGACTACGTTTACAGCATGGGAGCTATTGTCTCCACACTCTTTTGAGTGATGTGTTTCTCGCATGAAGGTAGAGTGGTGCAACTTATTGACCAACTTTCATTTCTCAGTTCAAACACAGCTACGAGTCAAACATCATCCCTAAATGGTGTCTTTACATCAGGAATGTCTCTTCAACCTTCAGTTCATCCACCTAATTACCGCGAGTAGGTAGGTGAATGTAATAAAGCTTAGGGGGCATGCAACCTGGTCTGCTTTGGCAGGCGAACCCAGCTGAAAAAACAGATTTCCTTGTAGGTTATATGACCGGTCTGAAACACCATTTCCATATAGGATATGGGATCAATCTGAAATAGTTATCTCCTCACAAGTTATGTGATTGAAGCTCACACCATTCACCTTTGTCTATTTCGATGGACAGAGCTAAGGAAGTGTTTTGTCTGCGGAGCAATCCTGCTTAAATGCGGGGACTTCCATAAGGTAACCTGGAAATTCTCGTTTTCTCAATACCTGGGGGCATGAAAAACGTTTTATGCAAGTGCAAAGCGACCAGTTTCATTTCTTAGCATTCTTAGCCATTCAGCTCCTTAGTATCAACTTCTTAGGTTAGGTGATTGGTCTAATCCACCATTCACCTTTGTCGGCGGCGTGCAGACAAAGCAAAGGAAATGTTTCATCTAGGCGAAAGACAAAAATATCCTACCTAACCTCAGTAGTTCTTTAGCTTTTAGTGTAGTTAGCTATGTATTTTGGTCGTTTCTAGCATACATAAAAAGGCAATGAGCAAAGTTTCACATGGTGAAAGCTCACTAAAAAATGAACCTGCTAATAAGACACATCTTTAAAACGACTAGCATGAGCAATGTTTCTGCAAGGTTCAAGCTCATTAAAAAATAAACCCACCATTGAGCATATGTTAACGCAAGGTTCAAGCTCATTAAAAAATAAACCCACCTTCATTAAATGACCTATGTGATTGCTATCAGCCTTTTGAGCCTTGGTTGTGTTCCTACCATCACCTCCATTCTTTTGGCCGATCATACGCTTCCACTTGATTGTTTACCCTTTTGAGGAATAGCTATGTTGAGTGATTTTGTTAGCCACCCTCTTTACACTGTCGTGTTTGATAAGTTCCAAACTTACCTGGAACCAGTTTCTACCCGAAAAAATCACTCGTTCCTAAAAAACAAGTCTCTTTTAAGCACTTTTTAGACTCGTAAAATATGAAAAAATTGCTGAGATACTGGCCTTTCCCGCTCGTTAAAGTAAGGGGAAGCACCATCCCTCCTCTACATTTTAATATTTTTGGACCTAAGGGATCATTCAACAAAAATATCGAGCGCTTGTCTTTTTCGGCTCGCTAAAGCGATCGAAAAGTCATCCCTTTCGTATTATTTTATACTTTTTCGGACTTAAGGGATTATGCCACGAAAAAGGACTGCTGGAGCTTCCTTTCCTTCCCTTTTCAAACTCTCTAAACATGAAAAGGACCGAGTTATCCTTGTCATTAAACTCGTTAAAACAATAGCGACAAACTTGTCCATCCAGACAAGAGCGAGTTTCACTGTCGCTAGGCTCGCTAAAACATAGCGACAAGTTTTCCCGTAGGGAAAATTATAGAACAAGCATATGTTATCCTCCTCAAAATTGTCAAAAATAAAGAGGTACTGATCAACAATGACTGGGGAAAAAGGGAAGAAAACTTGAAGAACTTCATTGGTAGCAGGTCGCTCTTGAACATGACACTTTCACTCCATCACCATGATTGAGTCAGGTTGGGTTATTCCGTTCACTAGTCACATCACCATTGGTCCTCCGTACCATCCATTTTTGGGGTTAACACTACCAATCCATCTCTGTGTCGCTGATATGTTCAAGAGAAGTCATTCAAAGAATTCACCACCCAGCTAACACCTCATCCACTGCAATTCCTTCACCCTCCATTTTTCATGACCACCATTCCTGAAACTTGTATTATCAGATCGTTTTCACCTCCAGAAAATCATTTTGCTTCGTTTCGTGTCGTAGATGTGGGATACATTAAGGCCCTCCTATGATGGGTCACTTCTTGTCGACATCAGCTCATTATCCAAGAACTTGACTTAGGAACAACCCTTTCAGTACTTTGAAGCTTGCATACCTCAATGGCAAGTTTCTCACTTCCGGCGACAGGTTTACATTAATGGCCTTCGATCGAAAGATTTTGCATGGTGTTCAACATCAAATCATATATTCACACCACGTGAATTGTACTGCAGTACCTTGAAGGTCATTATCATTATCGGTGATTCCTCTTGCGCCTGTTAACAACTTACATCATTGGCTGGTAATCAGGAAATGTCTTTCCATGTTCGACTTTAGAACATCTTTTCACATGGATTGACTTGTACATCGGGCGAAGATTGAATGAGTTTGAAGGCCCCGGATCTAGTTTCATCCGTCCGGGCTGCGATATATTTAGGAAAATAAAGACATCAAATGTACACAGAAGCTGCACAGATGATCATCCAAGCTAAGGGATGCTGACTCTAGAAGAATCACCAGTCTGCAACATCAAACGATTATCTGTCCTATGTACATGAAAATGAATTTATAAATTTGAGCATGGGAATGCCCACCTCAGCCAGATCATGAAAATAATATGAAGATGATGTGATGTATTGTATTGTATTTTATACAGGTCACCTTCTAGTTTGAATACCTCGAATCCTCATGATAAAGCATTTCACCTGACATCAGAAGATTTACGACCTCATGCTTTAGGGGGCAACTATTATATACATATTTGGGCACTACAACCCCAATCACATATGTCAATAAACCAAGGGCTCTTAAACCCCTAAAATTGTTTTTTCATACCCTAAAGAATCATGGTCAACTGATTATATCATTTCCTAGAAGTTCCACCTAAAAAACCACTCAGAACTCGCCAAAAATGGACCATACAGACTACTCCATGGTTAAGGTGCGATGCATACTAGCTGCTACACTAGCCAGGTGCAATGCATACTGAAAGAGCCTTCTGTGGGATGCGATGAGTGAGAGTAGACAAATGGCAAAGACAATTTGCTAAGTGGAAACCCAGAGAATCTTCTAGAAACTTCTCATATGACACTTACCTCTCTGAATTCGCCCAGGGATGAGTAAGAGATCAATGAAATCTCCAAGTGGAACCAAGAACTATAAGTGGAATGACTCTAATCAAAATCACAGAGCTGACTCACCCCCCTGCAAATATCTATAAATGGATCCCTCATATAAGAGATCTAGAGGCTAGAATTTTGTAATTTGTAAGGAAGTGTTGTTGGTTTCTCTTTGAGAAGAGACATTGTATTGTTGGGTGATATTGCTTTTCATGAGGTGAAGAGGGCTTTGATGCTGGGAGGATGATGTTAGATCAGACAGCTAGGTTGTAATCCTCTCTTCTATTTCTACTATCAATAAAGTTCTTTTTGTTTTCCTCCATATAATCATGTATTTGTGAATCTTGTTATTTGTAGATGCAATTGTATGGTCAATGTATTTCTGATTTTGGATTGTTTATGATATCATAGATTGAGATGATTTGATGGTGTTTTGTTGCTTTACCTCTATAGGTACTCTCTAAAGCGGGACAAGTAGGAGAGGAGTGGCAAATTCTATCAAGGGAGAGAGGAAACAAGCAAGGAGCCAAGTGGAAGATACAGGTTGGTCCTCTTTGCTTCTCTCTTATCTATCACATATAAAGGAAATCTCGAAGTGCTTTGAATTGTTTGTTTCTAAGATAGCTACCCATCTTAGTGGGACTAGCAGATCGAAAAGACACTAGTTTTCCTAGAAATAGGATTGTAAATGTAAAGCTCCTGACAAAGGAAAGGGATCTGATGATGCTCCTTCTGTAGAGGTGAAAACCACCTCAGATGAAGGTGGGGATGTGTACTTGGCTTCTTCAAGTACACATGTGATCATGAGGCATGGTTAATTGACTCAGGTGCATCCTTTCACTTCACTCCCCATAGAGAGTGGTTCTGCGAGTATGAGAAATACGATGGTGGTGATGTCTTCTTAGGAGATGATAGGAAGGCTAGAATCATTGGTCGCGGAAAAGTAAAGTTGAATTGCAAGGTGGAAGGGTTAGAACCCTTCCGGGTGTTCTGCATATTCCTGCATTGGCCAAAAATCTGATTTCTATAAGCAAGTTGGATGATGCAGGTGTAAA
>APFE031747177.1:0-15183 GCA_000404065.3 Pinus taeda
ACTATTAGATTTAGTGAAATAAACTAATGAATCGCTAGCTATTAAGAGTACTTTAATTATTTATTTTTCGTAATTTAACAAATTTCTAAGAATAATAATAACTAAAAATATAGCTCGTTTGACTAGGGTCATAAGGTCAAATTAGCTGTTATAAATCTAGTCGTTGGTGTCTCTGCCTAGACTATTTAACAAGCTAAGCTGGATTGGTTCTTCAACTTGTCGTGACGATGAACCACACTGGTTGGTTCGAAACGCATCCACAAATTATTATTTATGTGATTTCGCCGAAAATTCTCTAAACAATGTTATGGATCACAAAAATCTAAATTCCTTAATAATGACCTTCCTGCTTTTAAAATACCATTTTCAAAATTCTTGGTCCTTTTTAAAATATACTTTTCAAAATTTCAACATATAATTATATAAATATAAAAACATATATAATGTTTTAACCTTTTCCCATTTCACACATACATATGTTGGTTTGTATACGTGCAATCTTGATGAAAAAAATTACAAACTCCACGTAAAGCACTTACGCACTCCACGTTTTAGGTTTCATGGCACGTTTCACCATATGCCCATGGCCTATTTATTTCTTGCAACAACTATCTTAGCGTTCCTCAACTAGTTCCTCAGCTAATTCTTGAACAGATCCTTTTCCGGGATTCTCTTCTTTGCAGTGATTTCCGATTTCCTTCATATATCCTTCAACAACTCCAGAGGTAATAGCCAATGTTTTAATGAATGTTGCCAGAGTGATGGCAATAAGTAGCTTGCATGGTGGATATTCGATCCTAGCTCTCATACCAATTGTTAGTTCAGAGCATACATAACACACATCAGATTTATACTCAGGACTTACATGGCAATAGCAAAGAATAATTTCAGAGATAGACAAATGGAGAAACAACAAGATTACTCAATTAGAAATAGTAGAATAGATAAAACAATCACTCGAGAACATAAATCACTTTGCATTACGTAATAGGCCTAGACCTTGGCTTGCTTTTCTTGGCTAGAGAAATTACAAATTTATAGAGTCTGAAGAAGGATCTAGAATCCTACATGTGATTTAGATGGAGATCTAGAAACTAATGGCGATGTAGAAGCATCTAGAATCCTGCATGTGATTTAGATTGAGATCTAAAAACCAATGGCAATGTAGAAGGATCTAAAATATTGCATGAATTTGGCTTCACACATAAAAATGCCTACTTTTTTTTTTATGGCAATGGAAAAGGATTTTCAAAAGACCTAGCTATGAAGAAAGCTTATCGATTTGGAGTTATGCAAGGTGAAAATTATCACGCGATGTTGTTTGGTGCTATTGAGGCATTTTGTAACCATGCAAGCGCTGAAGTGGCTAAGATAAAGGAGGAATCACTTTCTTTTGGAGTTGGGATTACTGGAAAACTTTTCTTCTTATGCTCGGTTAAGAATATATTCATTTCAGGGGGCGGATATGTTCACAATTAGTAAATCTCCTAATAAAATGGGAGAAAATCACATAGAACTCATTGGTAATAAAAATATCACAACAGTTATTGAAGAAAAAGAAACACATTCATTTGGTTTCTTCTTATGGATGAGGTACTTGTTATTCCAGCACATATTTTTCTTAAAGTCATTAGCATCACAAAGTCTCATTGTAAACTTGTCTGCCAGGATGAGAAAATCACTGAGTTGAACTTTGATTGGGCCCAGGTTATATGAAGCCAATCAATTGGATTTGGTGAAGGGAGTACATACCACTAATGTATAAAGAGATGAAGTACAGTGCCCCATGAAAAGGGAGTTTTTATTTTTATTTTTTCATAGTATCTGAAGAAAGAAAATTAGAAAAAAATTATTATAAAAGAAAATGATGCAAAGAGAATGTTTTTCCTTGTCGACTTGAAATTGTTTTATAAGGATTGGTTGTTACTAGTATATCGTTTATGTATTGTTATTTTTTCATTTTTATCAACAAAGACAGGTCATGTCAATAATTCCATAGATTCATATGTTTTCATTGTAAATTTGTAAATCCTGCTCATAGGGTGTTCAACCATGATTGACATGAGCTGTAAATGGGTCATGAAATTTGGTGCCACTAGGTATGGGATGTCCCTTGGTCATGCTTGTTTCCAGATGGAGTCTTGGTGTTTAGTTGGGATTGATGAGGGTTGCTTTAGTTTATAAGGTTATTTATTGTACTTATAAATCCCTGTTATCATGTGTTCAATTTTTTGGGTCCATTTGTCCATCCATCGGTGATAGGAAGAGTCATGTATGCTGCAAAACCTTGTACTCCATTGGTCATATCCTTGGGAAAGAGTCAGTCTCTTGGTACATGCGTTGTAGATTTCATAAAACATGACATTGATATAGGTTAATGATAAAGATGATGCTCAGGGGGAGCATGTTAGGCATGTGTTTGTTGATCAAATGGATACCTTATTGTTTCATGATGTTTGTTGCTATAGTATATCTATTTGATGTTTTTGCATTAAGATTTTGTGTTTCTATTAGTGCTTCTAATGTAATTTTGTTTTCCACATCTGATGGATATTTTGATGGTGAGAGTGTTGATTCTCATGATGTATTGTTGTGCTTAGTTGAGTATTGTTGTTCCTGCTAGTTGAGCATTGTTGTTGTTGTTGGTGCATATGACGTGCTTTTTTTTCTTGAGGGTGTTAATACTACCCACACTATGTTGTTGGATATCATTTGTCACTATTGTTTGAGTTTCACTAATAGTGTTGTCCATATATATGGAGCTATTACTTGAGTATGTTAATGTTTCTTCAGGGTGAGTTGAGTTATGGTTGTTGTTGCTTGTTGATACCCAGCTAGTGTCTAGGGGGAGTTGTTATTGACCCAGTAAAATATTAGTGGAGTGATGATATCATTGATGCATGTTAGCCCTTTTCCATTGATGTCAATTGGGGAGTGTTTATAGGATTTATTTCAGAGATTAGCATCAAGTGGATGGTTTAGCAGGGGTTTCCATCAATGTCAAAGGGTGATATTGTTGGCATTGATGTTGTATTGAAGGTACATTGACGATGTAGTTGATTTTGTAGGTCTTGGATCCAGTCTTGTTGGTTGGAATTGGTGTCAACATGGGCATGTGTTGGCAGATGATCAACTTGCAGTTTGACTTGCAAATGATGTGTGTGCTTTTGTCCGGATGGTCGTGTTATTGGTAGTTTTATTGTTGTGCATGATTCCACATGGTTTGATGAGTTAATGGTTGATGGTTACATTTCCATGGTAAAAATGTTCTTGACATTGGCCTTTCCTTGGTATTGGATTTTGTGAGTGGTCCAAGTTGATGCTTAGTATTGACATTGCAGGTATTGGTTTTACCATCATATCTCCTCATGGTATTCACTTGGATATTACCATGGTATAGTTTTGCATGGTATTGGCATAACCATGGTATTGATATGTAGTATTGGTATATAATTTACCATGGTATGGGTGTACTTGGTATCCTCTTAACCATAATATTTTCCCATGGTATTGATTTATATTATAGAGGATAGTATGATATATACTTTTGTGAGAATATTGAGTTATTGATCAGATGTATGGATTATGTGTGTGAGAGTGACTGTGTGCTACAATATTTTGTCTTGCATATTAATTACCTATTGGGAGTGTTGGGTAGTTTGATAATTAGATCTTATTTTCAGATCAGATCATAGTTGTTGTAGGATTGCTCATGTTGAGAAGGTTTAAGAGCCCAATGTGAAATATTCTGAAATGTGGTTTGTATGTAGGTGATGAAGGCATGATGCTTCATTATAGACAGTGTGTAGATAAGGTGAGGGCCTTCTAGCAAATAGATTAGAACAAGAAGCAAATTTCTCCACAATCTAGTGGTGCTGGGCGAGGCTTGTTGGTTGTGGTGGCTTCCAACAAATGGTTATTCGTAGAGCCACGAGAGAACAAACTTTACAGCTTATATTGCTAGTAGACTGTCTTAGTAGTGAATCTTGCAGCTACTGGGTGGTAGCTCCTCTACCAACAAAAAGAGGTGGTGTTTTTTCGTGTAGAGGGTTTTCCACCAGAAAATGTTAGTGTCCCGTTATGTGCATGTTTCTCTTATGGTGTTTCATATGGTGATTTTGCGTTGATTTCATGTTGGTTTCACAAATGTAGCTAATAAATAACTAAATTTTGTGATTTTTTAAAACAATTTAAAAATTAACTTATCATAGTCACTACTGATTCATTCCCCCCCACCCCCCCCCCCCCCACCCCCACGCGCCCTCCCCCACCTCTCTATAGTGAATTGATTTTCAATAATAGATCCACTAAGAATTTTTTAACTCTACATGACTTCATTTTTCCATCCTGCATGACTTCATTTTTCCATGTGGACATCAATTGGCTAAACACTTAGACCCAAAAAATAAGGATACTTAACAAATATCCAAGCATTGTAGTTATCATCATCTCTTTTATTTTCACCACATTGCTCTTTTGTGCCATACGTACACTATCACACAAGGCCTTATTTATTTATATTTATGAAAAAGAGGTGAAGAAAAGAACACATGACATGATGTGATAAACAACAGAAAGAAAGAACAGAAAATTGCATTGAGGTAGGAAAATAACCCAGGGCGGCTGCTAAAAGTAATTCTTAAGATCACGACCATTTATGAGAAGAGGATCAATCCTCCTATCTAAGGATTTGAATATATAAGAATGATGTCCAATATTTTTTATGATGGTATAAGGTCCAATCCACATTGATTGAAATTTGGTGTGCTTTCATTTCTCTTCGTGGGTCTTGTCCCACTTCAATACTAGGTCACCCACACCAAAATCTTTGTTCCCTACAAATGTCTTATCAAACCAAAGCTTGATTTGATTCTCGTGTGTGGAAAATTTTTCTTTTTCTTTGAGCCTTTCTTCCTCGAGCTTAAGAAGTGTATCTATCCAACTTTGAACAAGAAGACATGGTCTTCCTTGAGATTCTTGAGAAAGTTGCAAGGCGAGAAGGTATATGTCATGTGGAAGGAAAACATTTTTTCCATATATAAGGAAGTAGTGGGAGCGTCATAAGAGAAGGTTTGGGAGTGACACGGTCAGCCCATAATGCATTCACCAATGTGTTATTCCTATTCTTTTCTTTAAAGAAAATAATTTTATTAATAATACATATCAAATTTTTTGTTTGTAGACTCAGCCAAACCATTTCCCCATGGATAGTAGTTTGATGCATGCTGTAAAACAATACCATTTTCTAATGAAAAATCATAAAGATTTAACAAATAAAAGTAAGTTATATTATCAAATACAAGTGATGTAGGAACGTCAAACCTGAATATGATGTTCTATTTGAGAAACTAGATGACTTATTGATCATTAACTTGTCTCAATGGAATTGATTCAGTCCACCGAGTAAAATAATCAATTGCAGTTAATATGTATTGGTTTTGATTCGATGAATGAGGAAATATTTTACTGATAATCAAACCCCACTGGTTAAATGGTTCCTTGGCTGCTATGCGTAGCAATGGAGTGGTTGACTAATGATCACACCTTTGTTATACTAGGCACTTTCGGGCATAGGCATGAGTATCCTTAAATAATTTGGGCCAATAATAACCAACCCTCATCACCTTATGAGAAGTGGTATCACCTGCCTCTTTCTCCCTCTCATCCTACTTATATAGCATCATTTTTTATCATCTCCTATAATGGTTTACCAATTTTTGCATCGTGAGAGATGAACTTCTGAAGAAAATTGATCTTTTCTAAGAAGGATTGCATCATTTTCTTGTTCATGGGAAAAGGGATTTTAGAAATAGTTCTAGCCCTTTCTAGATCAACCTTCATTCCACTCTTAACAATAATGTATCCTAAGGGATTACATTTAGACACAGCAAATATGCTCTTTTCCAGATTCAATGAAATTTGTACTTACGACATCGCTCAAAAATATTCTTTAGATGACATATATGATCCGATTTTTCTTTGAAAATAATGTTACGTCATCCAAGTTGACGAACACACTCTAGTCAACAAATCAATGTAAAGAAATGTCCATGGCCCCTTGAAATGTAGCATCAATATTAATAAGTCCAAATGGAATGTGCTTCAAAGCAAAATTTCCCCACTTTGACATGAAAGTGGTCTTTAATCAATTTGTTTAAGCTACTAACACTTGAGTATATCTAGAAAACCCATTTAGTTGTGAGAACATATTTTACCTAGATAGGGTTTGTAGTATCTTCACCATATATGGAATGAGGTAATTGTCCTTATCTTAAGCCCGGTTGAGGTTGCAAAAATTGACACAAAAGCATATCTCACCAAACATTGTTTTTTATAGGAGCAAGGTTGGAAGTTGTAACCATCCCATCCCACATTTTCCTGCATTTATAATTTCTCGAATGTAAACATGAGCTAATATTTACCATGAAATGACCTAACCTCCAATTTTCAGTTATGGAAGTGGGACCCACAAACCGGAACACTTATTACCATCCATCAAGGACACCACATCACTTAGAAGTCTCAGAACCACCCCTAGTGATCAATCCTTGAGATGGAACTTATTTTCACAAGATTTACCTCTCAAACATATCATTGACACATTGTGCATGTGGTTGGAAGCCTCCAACCACACCTTGTGATGCAGGAAAGTGTTCCCTCTGTGGACAGAGGCAACCCCTCTAGCCCTAGAGTGGGTCTAGTCACAGCAAAGACAAAAAAACAATTGGTTCCCTTAAATAGTCATCATTGGAGGCCTACCTCAAACCGGTGGTTGGTGAAGTTTTGTTGCGCTATTCCAGCTTCCGTTTCCTTCTCCTTAATGAGAAATTAACCTGAAACACCACAAGAAAACAATAGAGCACGTAACCAAGAACAACAATGATTTATTTACTCATAAAGTTAAGAAATCATGAGCTATCAAGTAAATTGCATACAAGACATAGGAAATAATCTTTGATTGTATTAATAATAAATCAAGACCAGAGCTTACAACCAAGTCTTGACGTCGCAAGCCTTCTTGGAGGGTCCAGCCAGTATGTTTCTTCAATAATTCACTCTTCAACGATGGATCTTCCAATATATAATATCTCTCCCTCACTTACAAGCTTTAATACAAAGTTAAGGGCACTTCACAACCTCTTGTAAACTATTAACAATCCCACACTTGTCACAGTCACACCAAAGCTATCTATCAAACTCAAAAGCACTAGTAGCACTGTCCAACCAAAAGAACTAGTATCTCAGGAACTAGCAGATCATGGCAATGGTGAGTGATTTTATAGGAGAAGGATTCTCCATGAAATGAGGGAGAGAGAGCTTATCCTCAAGGGAGGTCGCACAAGAGGCAAAACAACCATCCCAGAGGTGGAAAGGTGACCCAAATTGACCCAACAACTAGCTCTAGAAACATCTAGAAGGCCGACTATTTGAACTAATTCGCCAAATATGGATCGGCATGGGTCATGAACTAAGGACTAGCGATGACGTCGCAACAATACAGTGCATGATAGAGAATCGTCGCGGATTTTAACTGTTTACTAGTGACAATGCAGAAACTTAGTCAAAAAGGGTCAATCTTCAACATTAGAGAGCATTGTTTACTCTTCTTACATTAGTGGGAAGATATGAACATGTTTATTTGACACATGACATAGCAGAGGGACTGAGATGAGGATAGTGACAAATTACTATGTAACAGATGCCCCCCTAAATCATAAATAGCGAGAGAGCGGGAGGGGTGAAATGCTTTACAAAACTATCTAAACTGGAATACCACCTTGAAGATCCTGTAGGTGCAAGTACAACAGATATCTCTGATAGTGAAATACAAGTAGTCTTAAGGCATGGGCATAGCTATCCAAAAGACATATGAAAATAGGTCTGTGGTATGGATGCAACCATCCATTTGGCAAGACCATGATAATGATAAAGGTATGGTCACAGCCATCCATGAATACTCAGGCATGGTCATAGCCATCCATCAAAGAGTCATATATGTAATCAAAAACCAATCCACGCAACCCGAACATATGTAATATTAGTTCGGGGTCTTGAAACCCAACCGATCATAGTACAAATTCTAGCATGCGAACAGATGTGTTGAGGTCGAGCATGATAGAAAATCACTTGATTACCAGTTAATGATGAAAACCACTAACAAGCGTGAGAGAAACCACCAATAATACCAATGGATCTCAAGGTACTACCCAGTACATTCCACTAAGTGTGAAAAAAGAGCTAAAGTCGAACACCCATGGAATCACCTAATCGAAGACCAATGATGAAAGTCTGTCGTCAGGTGTGAAGAACTTGCCATTGAGGCATGCAAGCTCCAAGGTACCGAAAGAGGTCTCTAGATCAATCTCTTGGATAATGAGCTAGTGTTGACAAGAGACAAGCTGTCGCAGGAGGGCCATAATATTTCCCCGATCAACGACACGAGATAAGGAACAAGTGGTAGATGGTGAAGCAGAGTATCAGAGGATGAGGTAAGAGTGAACTGCAGGAGGGTTATACTCTTGAACATATTGGCGACACGACTCCAGAATGTGGCAACCTTTTTGTACCAAGGGGTCAGAGGCTTGATGGAGACAACATAGATCAGATGGAATGATGCAAAATGGCAACCCAAAACCTCAAAAGGCCAAATGACAATGTGTGGATGTCCCAACCCGACAAGAAGTAAAAGTATCAATATTCAAGAGTGACTAGCTGTCGTAGGTAACCAATGATGACTTCCAAATTTTCCCCCACCATTGCTGGCGAGTACCCCAATTATTTTTTAAAACAATTTCGAAGGGGATAGCATATGCTTATAATATAAGTTCGACCTTCGGACGAATCCAACCTAGTGATAGTTTAACGAGCCCTAGGGAGGAGAAGCTCGAGTCTCGTCATGGTGATGAGTCCAATGTCGTCAGGGTTTAATGAGTCCAACATATGTAAAACTCAGAGTCTTTTTCATGTTTAGAGAGTTTGAAAAAGACATGGAAAATAAAACTGTCACGGGGTCCTTTTTCGTAAATTTGTGTCCCTTGAGCCCAAAAAAGTATAAAATAATACTTGAGAGAACTACTTGACCGTTACGATCAAGGAGTGATTTTCGTAATTAGTGGCCTTGATCCGAAAAAGTCGAAAAGCGATTGAAGACACGTCGTTTCATAACCATTATTGAACCTGAAACGACAAAAGTCCGTTGAGATTTTCATGTTTATACGGTCCAAAAAGAGCTCAAAGTGGACCGCCTTTTATTCTGTTTAACGAGTCAAACAGGAAAAATCGACAATCTTTTCATTTTTTACGAGTCAGAAAAGATTTTAAAGGTGACTCCTCCTAGAGGAACGAGTGGTATAAAGGATAGCAACTGGTTCCGACAATGGTGGAATTGCTCAAAACATGTAATGGTCAAGAGGTTGGCTAATAAAACCACTCATCGCTACAGTTCCTCAGGAAAAGAAAAACAACCAAGTGAAAGCATATGATTAGCCAAAGAGATGGTGGCAATGGAATGAAACAACCAAGGCTCATCTAGCAAAATTTAGTAGATAAAAACAATAATCACGAGATGCAAATCGGGTATGGGTTCATTTTTACACAAGCTTGAACCATGGAGAACTCTGCTTAGATTTGGTTTCATGTTTACACAAGATTGAAATGAAAAACTATGCCTGTTATAACTTTGCATGCCCCCAACATAATGATGTAAATCGAGGTACATGCCCCCCAAGCTTCATTGCATTCAATGAGGTGGATGGAATGAAGGTTCAGAATCGACTCAGATTTTACGAGATCTTAGTCAAAGACCCAATTTTGGAAACGGGATTTGTTTCATTATTTTAATGAGGTTGAAATAGTAAAAGAACTATCCTCATAACCCTTGTTTCATTTTTTAACGAGGTTGACACAAGATCAAGAACTTTCCTCAAAACTCTTTGATTCATTTTTTAACGACCGTGACACAAGATTGGAAACTATGCTCCATGATCCTTGTTTCATTTTTTAATGAGTTTGACACAAGATTAAACTATCCTCAGACATTAGTTTCATTTTTTAAGGAGGTCGACACAACATCAAAACTATCCTCAAGCCTCCTTGTTTCATTTTTTAATGAGGTCGACACAAGAAAAGAACTCTCCGCAGTGACTCCTTGTTCATGGGCCATACGAGAACATGGCTCCCAAGAGGTCCTCACTGGATAGAAGAACCATGCTCTCAGAGGAATACATGTCAGTAGACACCAATGACAAATTGGGTTCCAATGCCCCCAGTACATGATGTACTAGACCATCTACATAATCAACAGTAGAGGTGGAGATGGAACGGGTAGCCACATAATTGACCTGTGGCAGGGAAGGCATTGCTTGTGGACAGGAAACGATAGGGGATCACACTGGCACAAGAAGCATTGGGTGACTAAAGAACGACAATTGATTTATGGTCACCATTCTTCCATCGTGTGGAAAACAAACCACATGGAAAAGTGAAGAGACGAGGGCCCCCATGGCGTAAACATGGTCATGACCAAGGAGAAGACTGAACTCTAAAGCACCATGGACAACCATTATGTCTATATAGACATTTTTGCCTCCCAAAGTAATAGGAAACTTCAGAAGGATCCCTAAAGGTTGATTGGTTCCTCCATCAAATGCCAACAGATTCTATGTGACCGACACAAACTGTGGGGAGCCCAAAGCTTGCCAAGTAGTAAAAGGCATGAGGCTAACCAACGCACCCTCATCCAAGATAGTGTCAGGTACTACCTTACCATAGGCATGTACTGTAATCTAGAAAGGCACATAGGATGGAAGGTGGAATGCAGTCAAACGACTCGAGTCGAAGGAAATGACTCAACTACTCGGTGGGGGAATCACATGATTTCCCCCCTGATCTACAGGAACTGAAGAAGGACTCTCTTGATCAGTGGTAATAGGAGGGTCATTCTTGGACTCAGGAGAATCTGACGAGATGAGAAGAACATGAGCAGTATAATCATGATGCTCCTCTGAAACAGAGTGATCAATAGGTGGTGAACCCAAGTTGACACTTTGTCCGACCAATGGGTGGTCTGGAATTGGCTTAGCACAGCCAGGTTTGGAAAGAGGAGGATGGACAAGAGAAGAATCTAAGTGAATCTCTTTGTCAATGGAGAGAGGATCTGAAGAGAGCCTATGATAACCAACGGGAAGTTTAGGTGAAGAAGCTGTAAGACTTTCCAAAATGGCAAAAGCTTTATCCATGAACAGACAAAGGTGAAGGGGATGATTGTCTTCACACAGTCTGCAGGGGAATCAAATCTTCCCTTTCTTCTTACTACTGCTAGTTGATAGGGTAGCATCATCATGAGATTCAGAGGATGACGAGGGATGAACCAGATTGTGAGACCATACTTCTAAGATCCTAGGGATGCCAGGACAATCACGAAGAAGATGGTCACCCTTGCACAATTTACAAGGAAAATTAACCTTCTGCAGAGGACCAGAAGGTGTCATGACTGGTGACGTACTTA
Organism: Pinus taeda; assembly: GCA_000404065.3. Classification (NCBI taxonomy): domain Eukaryota; kingdom Viridiplantae; phylum Streptophyta; class Pinopsida; order Pinales; family Pinaceae; genus Pinus; species Pinus taeda. Next base: position 11,507 of record APFE031747177.1, read on the forward strand.
GAGAAATAGTTGCACAGGTGGCCTCGCACTTATCAAAATTCTTCTTCTTCTTAGTCTCCTGATTACTATATATGAAACTTTCTCCAGGAGAAGGAAGAGATGAAGGTGAAGAAACATGGGAGGAAGGCACAGGCTCAACCTTGGAATCAACATGTCATGGTTTAGACGAAGGAGACGGTGGAACATGAGTCATGATGCTCAGGACCACCGAGGTTGAAAACAACCAAATGGGCAGACCGATGGTTAACCCAGGCAAAGACAAAGTTGCCATATACAGAGCACCAGCATTTCCAAAAGGCAGAAACAGACTAGGATTTACATCTAGGGGAAGACCTTGGCGAGTAGACTCGGGGAATGTTGCCATCAGGAACAAACTTGAAGAAAAACACTCTTATCACAACCAAGAACTCAAGTTGTTACTAGGAATATTTCGTGGGTAGTAAATTTTATGATGTAGGGACAAAACTTGACCTTTTCATGTTTAAAGAGTTGAGAAAAGGACGAAAAGGTGACTCTATCTCCTTTGAGGTTTAATGAGCCTGAAACGACAAGTGCTCAGATGGACCTTTTCTTTTAAGGAGTTCGAAAAGGAATGAAAGTGACTACTCTGGAGAACTAGGCAAAAGGTTTACCAAACAACCCATAAAACTACATATACACCTTGGCGAGCATATGAAAACCAAGGACTTTCCGTACGACAATCAATCTTCCCGAATGTTGTGTTTAGTGCATTATGGTTTGCAAGGTAGCAGACATGGCTTCCTAGGATATAGGATGATAACCTAGTGGGGTCTCCCAACATATACTCGACAGTACTGGGAGCGCAAGTCCGTACTAGCAGCTATTGAGTCACAGAAGGAGGAATCACCCAACCTTAAGTGAAAACAATAGTGACTAGGTTTAACAACAACGGAGCACGTCTGTAGCCTAGAGCTCTAAATAACGTGCGTTAAGTTCCAATGTGTTGTTAAGTTCATTCAGTTCATTTTAGATTTGATCTTGAATTAGGTTTCAATTTCTAGGCCTTACCGTATGTATATCAAAAACCCTAGGATGCAGCTAGGATGAGTAAAGCATCTTTCATTTCGATGATCACCTACTTAAAGGAGGGTAGAAATCTCATTCACAAGGGAATTAAAACACTAAGAAACAAAATGCATCAATACACTAATCTCACGATGCATTAATACTACTAATGAAAGATTTAAAATTTTCTTTCCAATTTCTCAAACATGAAAATTCATAATGCAAATGTACTTTCACTTTCGTATGCTAAATGAATGCAATCTTTTAATTTGGATAGATTTGAATTTTAAAGAGACAAACAAGCAAGTGTGAACTGATTGATCCAAACAATTGTGATCTATGCTTGGTAGTGAAGAAATCGAATCAACATAAAAAATCAGTTCAATAATCGACACTAAAACTCAACCAGCAAGAAAACAAGCAGTGAAAAAGCCTTAAACAAATCAATAAGACAGTTGTCGATGAACCTTGGATAGACAACTAACCCAAGAAAATGACTTCTCGACGAAACCTTTAAAGAGCTAGGTCACATGGTCTATAAACACAAGATTCACTCAAATGAAATCAACGAGACAATACCTTAACCAAAAGCAATCAAAACAAGCTAATGAGAGACAAGAAACAATAAGCGATAAACAAGATTGATGAATTCAGGAGGTAAAGTTGTAAAAACAACTTTACAGGAATCGTCACGGGTGTTACACTGACACAAGAGACTAGTCGCTCGTGTTACACTAACAACTAGAGACTAGTCGTTGGTGTTACACTGACAACTAGAGACTAGTCGGTAAAGTACACCTGTTTTGAGCGATGGTCAGGAGTCGTTGCAGGAATTAAACTAGAAACCCGAGATGAAAGCCAAATTGTCGCAGGTACAAAGCTATAACATAAATGACATCATCATGACTATTAGGCTATCTTCAATGACGATCTTACTTAAGAAAAAGACAAAGTAAGATCACCTAAATGACATCATATTATTCTTCCAGACAATAAAGGGATTTCCCAGATTGACCCAGGCAACCCAAAAGACTCATGGTTTAAACCTAAAATTAAAAAGACACTAGATCAAAACCAAACAAGAGCAAACAAGAGAAAAAACATATAAAGGACTCCCCAGTGGAGTCGCCAACTTGTGATGCATGAACGTTTTCCCTCTGTGGACAGAGGAAACCCCTCTAGCCCTAGAGTGGGTCTAGTCACAACAAAGACAAAACAACAATTGATTCCCTTAAATAGTCATCATTGTATGACTACCTCAAACCAATGGTTGGTGAAGTCCTGTTGCGCTACTCCAGCTTCCATTTCCTTCTCCTTAATGAGTAATTAACCTGAAACACCACAAGAAAATAGCAGAGCACGTAACTGAGAACAACAATGATCTATTTACTCATAAAGTTAAGAAATCACGAGCTATCAAGTAAATTGCATACAAGACATAGGAAATCATCATTGATTGTATTAATAATAAATTAGGAGCAGAGCTTACAACCAAGTCTTGACGTTGCAAGCCTTCTCGGAGGGTCCAGCCAGTATGTTTCTTCAAGCATTCACTCTTCAAGGTTGGGTCTCCCAACAGATAATATCTCTCCCTCACTTACAAGCTTTAATACAAATTTAAGGGCACTCCACAACCTCTTGTAAAATATTAACAATCCCACACTTGTCACAGTCACACCAAAGCTATCTAGCAAACTCAAAGGCACTAGCAGCACTATCCAACCAAAATAACTAGTAACTCGGGAACTAGCAGATCATAGCAATGGTGAGTGATTTTATAGGATAAGGATTCTCCATGAAATAAGGGAGAGGGAGCTTATCCTCAAGGGAGGTTGCACAAGAGGCAGAACCACCATCCAAGAGGTGGAAAGGCGACCCAAACTGACCAAACAACTAGCTCTAGAAACATCCAGAATGTTGATTGTTTGAACTAATTCGCCAAATCTGGATCGATGCGAGTCATGAACTGAGGACTAACGATGACGTTGCAACAGTACAGTGCATGACAGAGAATCGTCACGGATTTTAAGGGTTTACTAGCGACGATGCAGAAACTTAGACAAAAAGCGTCAATCTTCAGCATTAGAGAGCATTGTTTACTCTTCTTACATTAGTGGGAAGATATGAACATGTTTATTTGACACATGACAAAGTAGAGGGACTGAGATGAGAACAGTTGATCTAGGTGGATATTGGTGGCCACCCACTAATTCGACTTGGATCCCCTCTAGTGCTTCGTGCAGTTTTTTTTTTCAGTTTCCTTAATTATAGCACAATTTACTATTTTTAGCAGTTTTTCGGGTCCTAAACTTCCAGAGCCATTTTGAGGCCCTAAACTACGTTTTTTGGGAAATCTACTGCCAGCGATTTCTCTGTCTAGAAATTATCTTTTTCGTCATAGTCCTCAGAGAGATCTTTCCAATGGGCTATCATGCACGTCGAACGGAGAGAAGACGACCAATTCGCGACCCCGGGAAGTTGATGTACCAACTTACCCAAAAACGGGGCCCACAATTTGGCGTTTCATCTTCCAGGGTTAGGTTTTGGAATGTGAAGGGTTTTTCCATTGTTTCTCAACAATAAATAGGCCTTCGAGCCTCATTGTAACACAGTTCAGAGGCAAGTAGCCACACATCTCTTCTCAGAGATAA
>APFE031747180.1:0-15735 GCA_000404065.3 Pinus taeda
GGAAAGCAAATCACTTGGAACACAATCAAACACTTTCGACAATCACCAAACAAATGTGAAAACAAAAAACGAAGTTGGCTGGTCAACCAAGAACACAAGATCCCGAACGGGAGGCTAGACACACACGACCACTAGATGCCCTAGGGTTTGAGTGTGAAATCAATGGAGAAAAGCGAACACCCAAAGGATGAGAGTCCACAACTAGACAAACGACGGTGTGACACACTTCAGCAATCGTGAAAAGCTAAGATAAACCATAAACCAAGCGACAAGAGCAAAAAGGAAGGCTTTGCAAAAACTGAAAACAAGCGATAAACGAATTCTCGTGGAACGAGGCCTCGCAAGCAAGTGAGTTACAGCTTAAACAAAGTTATCAAGCCAAAAGCCAAGTAGAAAAAGCAGGGGAGAGCCAAATCAAGAGGTTTAGGAAGTCAATTTGGACAAAAAAGAGTTTTACAGGATCAGCACGGGTGACCCCTCAGCAACAAAGCGATGACAAAGAAAGGTATGTAGCAACTTTGCGCTGTCAGCGTGGAAGGACACGGATAAAGGGCACTGGCCCAAAAACAGGGTCAACGCGACTGTTAAATGTATACACGCGATGACAGGAACGACAAAGAAGACACTGTGCGATGTCAGCGCAGCTGTTTTAAAATAAAACGCGCTGAGGCTAAAAAACAAATAAAATTGAACCAAAAACCTCCAAACCAAAGTAACAGGCTTTCAAAGCAATTAAGGCAGTTCCCAGGACGAACTAGGAAGAAAACCAATCAACAAAACAATCCCCAAACTTTGACAAAGGAGCAATAATCAAATCAAAACAAAGGTGACATACAAAGAGACAAGCAAGCTCTCCCCAGTGGAGTCGCCAAATTGTTGGAGAGGTAAATCCCCTCTACGGATAGAGGCGATCCCTACTAGCCCAAAGGGGGTCTAGCAACAATCAAACAATGCCACACTGCAGGTTCCTAGTTGTAATTAACAAGTGGGTAAAAGAAACCTACTTGGATTCCAACGCTACGTTTGTCGAAGAGATGATCCTCTCGCTCCTTCGCTCCAGCCGATCACAGTCCTCCACTATCCTCGCGGACGGACACCTGCACAAACAAAGAGAGAGCAAACACAAGCGTAAAATCTACTAAAAACAACTATGTATCAGTCAGGAAGGATACAATTTACATTAATCATTCATAGGACAAATGAAAATGGAACCATAAGAGTAGTCATCTATCTTTATTAATCAGAAAATAGAGTAAGGTACAACCGAAGTCCTGACGCTGAGTCCTTCTCTAGAGGGTCCAGCCAGCATGTCTTCCAAGCATTCACCTTGAAGCAAATCTCCCAAGTCAAAGAGGTCTCTCTCTCACATACAAGGCATACAAGGCAACAAGCTCATGATCTTCCTCAAGCTCAAAGCAATCCTCACACAACACACCAAATGCCTACAAAGAGCAGCACTAATGCACTAAGAATTCCTCAATCAAAGTCTATATGTTCCAAACTAACTATCAAAAACTAGCTGCTCATGGCAATGGTGGAAGCTTATAAAGGAGAAGGAGTCTCCATGAATAGGTAAAGGATAAGCTTTCCCCCAAGATAAGTGGATGGTCAGTCGAACAAACGTGCCAGAGAAAGGATGGCGACCTCAACAATGCTAACAACCAAGTCTGGAGGGATCTGGAAGGTTGGTTGTTAGAACAAATTCGCCCAAACAGGATCAGCGCGGGTGAGACACTGGGCTAGCGCGCTGACATCGCAGATCAACTATAGAGGAGGTCTGGTCAACGCTCAACAGGGCAAACGGAGGGTGCGCTGTCCGTAAAATTGGACCAGCGCGGAAAACACGTGTGCTTCCGCGCTGGCAGCGCATCAGATACACTGGCCTCCGCCTGTCAGCGCGGTTATTGAATAAACAGACGCGATGATTCATTTAACTTAGGCAAAGAGGGTTTTTTAGCCATTTCAGGGAGCATGGGCTTAGGTGAATGTGGTCTTATAGCACAGTAGGGAGACTGACATGATGGCAGTGACATTTTACTGTGTAACACCCCTTATCTTTTATATCAAATGTATTTTAGAATTACACTCTGAATAATCATAAACTTTGATGAATGGGATGAACAATTTTCTCCTTAAGAGAGCATGGATGACAGGGTAAGAGTTGAAGATGCTAAGATTGAATCAGTTTATGTTTTTGTATTGATAACTGTTTTTTGGCCATTTGAAAACATAAAAATGATTTACAGTACTTCTAAATCTTGAGAAGATTTCACAAAAATAAAATGGGGTTTCAGAATCTAAATATACCTAATTTCCTAGAAATTTTCCTTTTGTTTAAGGTTTCCATTTTTAAAAGTAAATATCAAAACTATTTCTTTTGAGAAACTTTTTCAATATAGCAAAGGCCAATGGAAGACATATTACAACTTTATTTTCCAATAATCCTAAAAACTATGAACACAATTTTTGTTGAAAATTGAATATTTACAAAGGGAGAAGGGGTTACCTCCTCAATTGAAGAATTTTTTCAAGATAAGGCCGTTAACAGGAAGAGAATCTCTCTTACCCGATAGATCTTGCAATATGAAAGTAGAAGGGCCTATCTTCTCATTGATTTGAAATGGTCTGAGCCACATTTTCTGGAACTTAGTGTGTTTTCTTTTATCCTCATGGGCTTTGTCCCATTTCAGAATTAGATCACCAACTTGTAATTGCTTTGAACTGGATGAAGTTGAATCAAAAGATGACTTGATAATTTGTTGATGTTTTGCATCTATACTTATAGCTTTTTCCCTTTCTTCTTCTAATTTTAAAATTTGATCATGTCTTAGTTGAATAGAAGATGAGGGACTTTCTTCAATAAACTGCACTAAAGCTAGAGGTGGAAGTACTAAATTGGTTGGTATGACAGCTTCCTTCCCATATACTAGATTAAATGGAGAAATACCTATGGAAGCCTTCTGTGTTATTCTGTCAGCCCATAGTGCAAATATCAAAGATTTATGCTAGTTTTTATGATTTTGCTCAATAGTTCGCTTAATGATTTTGATAAGATTTTTATTGGTGGATTCTGCTAAACCATTAACTTGGGAATAGTAATTCGCAGAATATTTCAATTTAAACCCTCTTTTGATAGCGAACTCAAACATAGAATTTCCAGAGAAATAAGATGCATTATCAAAAACAAGAGCGTTTGGGACACCAAACCTGGTAATAATGAATTGATCTATGAACTCTATAATTGCCTCGGAGTTTGTTGTCTTCAGAGAAATTGCTTCAACCCACTTAGTAAAGTAATCAGTGGCGGTAAGGATATACTTATGTTGTTTGGATGACTGTGGAGTGATTCCCCAATGATAGTCAATCCCCATTGCTCGAAAGGTTGTTTAATGTTCACTGATTGCAAAGGGAAAGCTGGTTTTCTTTGTCTTCCACTGGAGATTTGACAACTTCGGCATTTCCTTACGTATTCGTGAGTGTCTCTGAACAGGGTGGGCCAATAATAACCAGCATGAATGATTTTGTGGGTTGTTGTATCAGCTCCAAAATGTCCTCCTACTGGTCCGTCATGTAGCTCCTGCAAAACTTTTTGCGCTTTAGGTTTTTCTAGGCATCTTAATAGAATTGAATCATAATTTCGCCTAAACAGTACATCATCTACAATTATGAAGTTTTTTGCTTTCAATCTAATGGCACATTTGTTTTTATAGGAGAGATTAGAAGGTGGGTATCCGTTTTTTAAATAGAACATCAGATCTGCATATTGTGATTCAGGATTTGTGATACTTATCTAATTGATTTCTTCAGTATCTTCTGTACCTTCTGGTTCTTGAATATTGGATGCTCCTGCTAATAACCTGCAAAAACCTTGGCCTTTGACAATCTTTGCTGGCTTAATTTCTAAGTCATATTCTTGTAATGTTGTGACCAATTTGCCCTTTTTTCTCCTAATTCCCTTTGAATTAGTAATTGTCTTACTGCTGAAAAGGAACTATAACTTTTGTGTGAGCTTTTAAGAGAAAGGGTTTGTAGTGTTTGACGGCTTTGTATACAGCAAAGGCTTGCTTTTCAACTTCCGAATAATTAAGTTCGGCACCTTGAAGGTTTGAACTATAAAATGAAATTGGTGCTTCCAAGTTTTGATCATTAATCTGAGTCAGCACTGCTGCATAAGACGAGGTGGATGCAAGAGTATACAACATGAAATGACTTGAAAATTTGGGAGTGCTTAAAGCAGGGGTGTTAATTATTGATTGTTTGATAGAATCAAATGCCTCTTTTTCTGCAGATCCCCATTTAAACACTGAATTTTTCTTAATCATTATTTTCAATGGTAAAATAATCCAGGAAAAATCTGGAACGAATCGTTTAACAAAGTTAATTTGGCCCAAAAATGACTACATGGATTTTTTATTATGAGGGAATGGAATCTCAGAAATATCTTTAATTCTATCTGTATCAATATAAATACCATCTTTTGAAACAATGAAGCCCAAGAGCTTTCCTTGATTAAGAGCAAAAAAAGACTTTTTTGGATTGAGCGAGATACCATACCTTCTGTAGCGTTCAAAGATTTGTTTTAAATCATGTAAATGATTAGATCTTTTCTTGGAAAATACAGTAATATCATCTAAATAGACAACTACTGTTTTATTGATCAATCCTTTGAATGCTATATCCATTGCTCTTTGGAATGTAGCTCCTGCATTGATAAGTCCCAAAAGGCATTTTTTGGTAAGCATAAGTTCCCCATTTAGTTCTGAAGGTAGTTTTAAGTATGTCATCAGGATGGACCAAAATCTGGTTATATCCTAAAAAACCATCTAAAAAGGACATTAACTTAGAACCAGCTACTGAATGGAGTGTCTGCTCCATTGTAGGTAAAGGGAAGTTATCCTTTTGGCTTGCTTTATTAAGATTTTTGAAATCTATGTAAATCATGATGTCGCCATTTTTCTTTCTAACTGGCACCATATTGGACACCCAGTTTGACTGTCTGACAGGAAAAATGATCTTAGCCTTTAAGAGTTTATTTAGTTCGGTTTTTATTTGACTCTCTAGGTTAGGATGAATTTTCCTTAACTTTTGTTGCACTGGTTTTTATTCAGAAAGCATTGGAATAGTATGTTGAATGATCGATGCATCGTATGTTTTCAAATCATCATATTTCCAAGCGAATACATATTTATTTTTTTGTAATAACCTAATGAATGTTGTTCTTTCTTCTAAAGAAATTCCTAATCCCAAATTGATGTTTTGAGGGTTTTCCTCAGTACCTAGGTTTATCAATTCAAATCTTAAAGTGGAATTCTTGAGCTTTGAATTGGTCACCTGTTTAAACCTGTCTTTAATATCATAAAGATCTTCTAGCTTAACCACTGGTTTTGGTATTGAGTTTTATTCTTGTTTTTCCTTCATTTGAAGGTCATGATCACTTTCATCAATGATTTGATCATCATAGGACTTGTCGGAAGTCAAGAAATTTAAAATGTCTTCGTCATGATTGAACACTCGCCAATTGGTGGCATTGTCGGGAATTGATGGCCTAAAAATTAACTCTACTGAAAATCTGTCTGGGCTGTAATCTTCGGAAGGTAGGAGTTTGGAAGCAACATTAGCTAGCAGGTCCGCTGCTGCATTATGGGATCTAGGGATAGTAGAAATATTGAATGCTAAAAATTGATATATGAGTTCCTACACCAAAGACAGATAATGTTTGAGGTGACTAGAAAGACAGTGAATTGTATTTCTAACTTGTCTTATAACAATTTCTAAATCACCAAACACTTTCAAATATTGAACTTTAAGACCAATAGCTTTATAGAGTCGTTGAACTAAGGCCTCATATTCAGCCGTATTATTTGTGCATTCAAATTCCAATCTACATGATAACATAGTTTTTTCTCCTTCAGGGCTAACTAAAATACACCCTGCTCCTGCACCTTCACTAGATTTAGACCCATCAAAGTATAGTGACCAAAATAAAGAATTATCAACAATTTTATTTACAGTTTCCTCAGCAATATTGACACATCTTGATCTATTCGTTTGTGAAAAAATTTCAATTTGGGACGTGAAATTATTAACTGAGAAAGGAGATTGTTGGGCAGTGAAATTGCCAAAGAATGGTTTAGAAGAGTAATTCCCCAAAATATTGTTATTGAATGCCATGGGTTTGTTTTCCTATTCAAATTCAGTGACAGTATGGGTCATATGTTTCTCCCGATCGATTTTGATATGATTTGGCTTTCCTTTATAAGGTAGCCACATATGGGACCAATCGGTAGAAATATAACATGGAGTTTCTCAGACCAGTCTCTACTCAAAATGAAACCATAAAATTCGGTTATATCAGCGATTAAAATATCAATTCTCTGAACCACTCATGGATCAACTGATAACCTGATAGTTACGGAGTTGATTTCCCCTAAAACCTAGACCTTGGTTCTATCCAACTGTACAATATGAATCGTAGACTTTTGGGGTTCAATGTTCATTTTGGAACAAATTGAAGCTGGCATTATGTTAGAGGATGCCCTTGAGTCAATCAAACAGTGGTGTAGATTTCTATTATAGATCTCGTAGGTCAGGAGAAAAGGGGGAGTATGAGAATTTGATCTGTCTCCGATTAAAATTGCATCAGTAGCTTCTACTCTACCAGGAGGTGGTTGACCTGAATCATTTGCAGCTTTGGAGAACACAGCATCAGGAAGAGGTGAAGAAGGTACTACATTTAGTTCCTTAAGAAGTAATTTATGCTAATGTTTGAGTTTTCTAAGTTCAAGCATAGTAATGTTTGCCTTTGTCTTCTTCATATCATCGATAATATTATAATCCATTGAATCCGATACTACTAACGTTTTAGATGTTGAGGGTATGTTTGAAGATGATGGTTGATTTTGGGATGTTATTGCCGCAGATTTCTTTGTGGGAACATTTTCTTTTATAGTAGTAGTACCTGCACTCCTTTTCTTTGAAATTGACTGAACAGGTTCAGGAGTACCTTTACTCCTGGTAGTCACAGGGAAAGCTTCTTGTTCATTTTCTGTATCAGAGTTAGGTAAAATGAAGTCCCACATCCCATGGCATTCGACAATCTTCTCTTCTCCGGGTTCGTCGGATGGTAAGATTGTTTCATCTTCTTCTTCCTCTTCAAGATCTAAGTCTGCATTAGATATAGCATTTGGTGGTTTTGATTCAGGTTCCTTAAAATTTCTAAATGGCCTCTTTGTTGAAGTTTCAGCTACTTTTTTTTTTTTTTTCACCCATTTCATTTGACATAGTCTTGAGGACCTTTTGCAGACCCTCCATATCATATGGATCTTTAGGGGTTTTCTTCTTTGAATCACCTTTAAAAGAAACTTTTTTGGATTTTCTATCTTCAAGAGTAGCTTTCTTTTCTAAAGCAATAATGCATTTCTCTACAGTAAGTGCCTCTTTCATGTTTTCAACTAAAGTTTGGTTTGCAGCTCTATCTACAAAAATGGCTATATTTGAAGGTAGGGCTATTATATACCGTTCGCTTCTGATCTTCTCACTTGGTTTAGAGTCGACCGGAATCTTATTCAAGAGTTTATTGAATCGTGAATTGAATTCCTTGATAGGTTCTTTAGATTCTATCCTAAGATTCGAAAGATCGTTGATTAATGTTGCTAAAGATCTATCATCGCCATACTTAGTGAGAAACTGTTCTTGAAATATTTATCAGCTGGTAATGGATCCAGAGGGTAGGGAAAAATACCATGACCCAGCTGATCCTTGTAAAGTATAAGGGAAAAGCCTAACGACAACATCTTCCTGTGTCACTCCTTTTAAATTAACTGATAACATGAAATTGTTAATATGTTCTTCGGATAGTGTTCCGGCATCTAGATTAAATTTCGGCAACCATTTTTTCAGGAGAATCTGGCAATGGATGTAATGGTGCAAGCATAGTGATCGCACGAGGACTATTCCATGAATTCTGAGCCATCATAGAACTAATAACAAATGATATTCCTGATGATATTCCTGATGTTTGGGGAGGAGTTGATATTGAAGATTGAATAGGTTGGGATGTTGAAGTTATTGATCCCTGCTGAACAACAATGTGTAATGGAGGAGTGGATGGTTGACTTTGCACTAGAGAAGATGAAATGGAGAATGATGATGAGAAAGTCTCATTGTCTGATCCTTTAGTGTTCTATTTAGCATTTTTCCTTTTCAGTAAAGGCAGCTCAGTAGGTTCAATACCGAGCTTTCCGCTTTGATGTCTGGTGAGAGGGTGAGGTAGATTAAATTGCGAAGTCTCACTGCCTTGAGATACTTCAGATTTCTGTGGTGATATCAAAAAGCCTTGAAGTTTTTGTATGAGAGACTGAACTTCAAGAGATTCAAGACTTAATCGATCTGGAGTATGGTGGGTTTGAGCAGTGGTAGTTGACTCCTCTTCTTCTTGTTTGAATATTGGTGTTCCAGAATGCAAACGGGAGGTCCGAGGTGAGGTGGAGGGAGATTTACTCTCAGAATGGTCTATAGGTTTTGGTTTGCTCGCCATTCATAGTTCATGCCCTCCTTCTAGCACCAAAAATGTTGATGCCTCGAAAATTGTTGTAACAACATCGGGGAAAACCACCCGGTCCGGACCTTAAAGGCAACTCCTTTTCCATTTGGTGTGGTGGCTCCGACTGGAAATAATGGGACCAGTTTCCCAATGATGAATAAAAGGGGATGGATAAATGGGTGGTTCTCTAATATAATGATAATGGATGAATGATTTAATCTAAAAAGTAAAAATATGAATAACTATCCCATCCCGGGAAATTTATGCTTTTAGTGTAACGTTTGATAATCTTGATCTACAATTAGGCATATAGATGGCTCTATTAGTAAACAAAGACATTTATTCATATGATAATTACTTTGTTCAAGTAGTTGAACAAAGTAATCATTAAAATATTATTACACTATCCTTTATATATCATTGATACATATATGACTAAAAGAATAACACTCCTTAAACATTCAATAGTGAAAAATATAAGGATTGTTGTTAAAAACACATACATATATCCAATGATAGCAAGATTAAACAAATGACGATTCACATGAAAGAATGAAACAAGATCATAGATAATAGTACCATATGTTATTCGAATCACTCCTGATATAAATCGCATTCAAATTCCTTTTTCCAACTTAGAAATACTTTCACATCAAGGCAATAGTGCACATCCCATCAAAGCTTTCTTCGTTAGAATTCGGAATACTGGCCCTGTCTTTATTAAAAAAATATACCAGAAGCACAATAGTGCAACTTCTAGATTTGAGTTTTATACAAAAACTGAGGACCCTTTCTAAATGCATGAAAGGGTCTATAAATACTAATTAAACTAGCTAACTACAAAAATAAAATGCTATTAATTGGTACAACTAAATCTTTAGTATCTTCTCCATAATAGGTTTGTTGGCAGTCGACAGCATGATTCATTGTTTCAGATGATCTCCTTTTGATTTGAGTTGGCAGATTGCAAGCATCAGTTCCAATTCTGGAGGACGAGTGAGACGAGAATGTAGTTGAGCTGAGTATGTGGCATCGTGGATTTCGGGAATGATACAACCAATCACATTGGTTAAACATTTGAGGGCGGCCCTTTGACTGTATGGTTTTACTAAGAAAAAACAATAGGTATCCCAAGTTAAACTTTGGATGCTGGCAATTAATCTTTCATTCTTCTCCAACTCTTGATTGCATGCTTGCTCCAATGTTTTGGCTGACATCGATTTACTTGGAGTGCACTGTGAAATCATGTTAGACAGATAAAGAGTGTTATTGATTAGCTCAATTAGATTACTTGTGGATAATCTGCATCTGGAAATTTCTCTCTCTGCTTTCTTCAGTTGTGACTGCCATTCTAAGAAAAAGATCTCCTTGTGTGACTAAAATTTTGGGTAGATTAGCGGCCTACCCTTCATTGGTGTCTTGCCAAGCAAGAAAGTTTGCTAGAGTCTCATCGGCTTGTTCCAAATCATGCCTAGCATCAACTGATTTTTCAACTATTGATGCCGTTATATCACAAAGGGGCTCAACCAGAGAAATGTTATGACATAACAGTCTTAATTGTGTAAACAATGCTTTGTTGATTTGTAGTGCTTCGGACCTAAAATCTGCTGGTTACGGAAGACTCTTGAACTTCTCTACTTGATGTGACAGTTGAGCAATTTGCTCATCTTTCGTTTTCATCATTAGTTCATTCATTGTCTTTAACCTGGCCAATGCTTTGGATAATTCTTTTTGCTTTTGTATTGCGCTTGAGTCTATCCTCTATTTCTCCTCAAGCAATTGCTTATTCAATTGATTGTTTATTTGCTGCTGTGTTGACACCTTGTGGACCTTCCAGATTGCTTATAATAGAGTCAAATTGCTACCATTCTTGGAGTAGTTTAGGATCAATCTGAGTATCCACATTGATATTTTCGCTGCCCTTGTCCTGTTCTTTTTTCTACTCTTTCTCCTGCTCTGGTTCTTTTCCTCTTTCGAGAATCTTCCCTACAGCAGGAGGTTTGTCAATAATTTGTTGTTCAGCCTCGCTTGATTGTGTTGTCGGGGTAGTAGCTAATAAGTCCAGAGGTAGGGTTTGCAACCTCTGTTCTCTGAGCCTATTTAATTCTACTAGCCTTTCATCATTATATCTCATTTTGGCTAGCGTTTGCACCTGGAATAATGATTCTGCCGAAGAAAACAAGTCATCAAAGTCATCTTTCTCATGATCAAACCTTGTAAGTTTGGCTTGTTCAAGCACAGTATAGGCAACTTTCCTTGGATTGAATTGCCTATTAGGAATGGTTGCAAGATTGAGCATGTTTATTTTCTCTGCCTCTTTCTCCGCATTCTTGTAGTCATGCAAAGTATAAACACTGCATCTCAAAGGAAAAGTAGGCCAAGCCTGCTTTTTAGAAGTCCTAAGAGTCTTGGATGTTCCTACTGTTGTAATTTGGTAGGCCAATTCTCGGGCTAACAGCTTGTTAGGTATATACAGAGGAAGGACATGAGGTCTTGCAAGGCTACCAAAAACCCTTATGTATGTGAACTTGTCTTCCCCGAACCAATTTCCTACGTCGGTTAGGTCAACCTCTGCTTCCGAAGAAATCTTTGAGGTAGGCTTATCAAAAATGGCATAATAAATAGGTAACATAAAACCATTACAGATTTAGTACAAGTGGTCCTTATAGTGCGCCTTCCATAACTTTTGGTGATCAATGTGAATTGGAATGGGGTCTTGTGAAGTCCATCTCCACCCCAGTACAGGAAATTCAGAATTGAAACAGAGAGTATATAAACTAAGCACTATAATAAAATGGAGGAATAAACCTATCGATCACGCGAGTTTTTTCTCTAAACTTAAGAATTGCAGTGGCTAATTTATTTGACAATATGTTTGCCCAATCCATTACTTCACTGTTAACTGCCGCTTCCATTAAAGGAACCATTTCAATAGTGAATTTTGTAGAATCATGCAATCCCCAAATTCTACACATCATTGCCCCGGCATAACAATAAGGAGAACATAATGAAGTTACAGAGTACTTACCTGAAGATTCATGTTTGTGCCTTGCGGGGTTCTGTCTCCACTCCCGAATTGGGGCCGATTCAGTCTCGTTCTCACTTGTGAACTTCTCAAGAAAGGTTTTATTGTATTTATTTTGAGGTTCGGGCAAGTGATACATTTTCCTTAAGTCATCAGGCTAAAATGAGCCGAAGACCCTTCTGTAAACTGTGCAAAATGTTTTGTTTAAAACCAGGATATCCTCTACTGCCCATCGCACTACATCAGTGTATGGAAGAATTTTTTCACTTGCTGCTATTCGGTGCAGATATGAATCAGCTAAATCTTTCAGGGAAGCCTTTGATTTTCTAGTTGAATCTGCTGGAGCTTGTACTGGTACTGTCTCAGGCTCCTCTGCTTCAATTAAATTATATATTCTTTGCCAACTTGTGTTTCCAAGGCCAAGACACGTAGTGTCTGAAATCAAACCCTTTTTGCTTGGTCTTGGATCAGTGGTGGATTGCATTGTTACTGCAGGAGCCGTTGTTGCCGCGGATCTCTTGGATTTCTTTCCCATTTAGTTTGAACTTGTTGTCTCGGTGGAGCTCTGCACAAGGAATAAAATGAATGTGACACAGAGAATAGGTAATGTGAGCCAATATGAAAGAATTATATCAATTAGCGAATAATGAAAGATCATAGTGATATTGCCGTAGATACAATCTCAGGGAAGATCTCGACATAACTGCTTCATTAATTGGCCACTTAACCTGTCAATCATGGTAAAGGAGTTTTAAATACTCATCATATCATTTATATGCCGAATGATTCATTCAAGCGTGGCTTGAGTTTTTTGGCGGATAATCAAAAGTAAATCGCTATCGGAAATGGGAAGGATTTTAATAATAATCCAAAATAATGCATGCAAGCCTTTTAAATCTATTTTGAAACTTGCGCCTTGATTTATCGGATCGCAATCGGGGATGAGCTCGGGTCATAATACTTATGTTATTGCAAAAATCGTCGATCCCTGATGGCGATACACCTTATCGCATCGGGAGATTTAAAGGTGTCTTAAACATGCACTGGGTTATATTCCCTGATTGTCGATAACGATATCGCATCGGAGAAATAGGGGAGGGCCTTTCGTTATATTTGCTGCTCGCCTTTCCCGATAACCGATAGTTGTTCACTTTTCGGATCGGAGTAAGTCAATGGGTCTTTGTATTATGTTTTCTTTGTTGCTGCGATATGCGATCTTGCGATCGCTTTATCGCAATAATAAAGAATTTTATATTTATTCATACGACCGATTTCATTATAGTTCAAAAGGTTTATAATATTACGTTTCCATTGGAACTTTTGATGAAGGATTTTCTAATGATGAATTGATACCAATTTTTTCACACATCTATGTTTAAAAGGGACCCATTTCATATTATAGTTAGAGAGAATTTTTTTATGAAATGGGGGGTTGTTGTATAGCACAACAGTTTCATATCATCTTGTATCATCAAATATGGTAGTTCCAAGAATTTTGAAATATGTGAACACATTACAAGACATAAAAATATATCAAGCTTATTCATCGATATGCTTTGAGGAAAACACGTTTCTAAAGGGGAAGGCAATGTTATGAACACACACACATACACACCGACACACACAAACACACACACACACACAATTCATAACTTGTTATAAATGAAGGGCCATATAAAGGACATGTCCCAACTAATAGACATGAATCTTATGAAAGATCAATGTCACCTAGTATTTATACATGTCCCATCATTTTATAATCAATCATCATATCATTTTTACTCAACACACACACACACACACACACACATATAGATCTTTATGGATATTTTCATATTCCTGATATTTGAAGATTTTGTGTGCGAGTGAATTTTGCTCATCTTAGCAAACCCATACATGTGGGTGCACAAGTAATAGAGGCATGCCATGTGCATGAGTAAGGATGGACCTTGTATGTAGAGAAGGAATGCACTAAATGTTGAGTTGCAAGCTGATTCAAGATAGGTGTAAACTAGTTGAGAAAAACCTTGATTTGAGCCCTAGAATTCATGTGGGAAGTTCTTTAGAACTATCAAAATCTGGGATAACAATTTTATGCCTCCCTAGGTGCATGGGAAACACTAAAGGGGGAGTTCCTAAGAGCCAACAAGGAGTTTTCTTATGAACTTGACCCTTGAAAAATATGTCATTGCCATAATTTTTAAGAGTTGCCTAAATTAACCCCTGCGATATCATGATCTAGTTAGGCGGTGGCCAACTATAGAAAAACTATCTATGGTTGTGCCTATGGTTAGGTGGAAAATCATTTAGCATCCGTAAGTTGTTGGGCACCCTATATCCCAATAATTTTTTCCTACCTTACACTAAAATTTACATATTATCAAGTGTACTTATTGAAGTATGCATGCAATAGAAAATATGAGATATTAGTTATGATAAAGTATGTGGGAGGTGAATGTTGCATGAGAGGTTGTTATGACTGTCTCAAATGGATTACGTAATATATTGTAGTTATGATTAGAAATTTTTCTACAATACTTAGATAATTTAAACTCTATTAGTTTTAAGTCTAAGTGATGGTGCAAGTATCCTCTGAATATCATGGCATGAATAGTAACAATTTTCAATTGGAAATATGATGTTGCAGTATAATTGGTTCTAAAAATGAACTTGGCCACTTGAATTAACAATACAACCTATGATGAATAAAGCATGGATTGTGTTTCCCTTACTAGGCTTACCATTTGTGACCTACTCTTGACATGTCAAAATCTATTTAGCAAACTAAATTCATGTTACTATTTGGTTGTGAGTGAAGTTGCAGTGTCAATGAGAAAGAAAGATGGATTAGTTGAAAGGGATAGGATTATGGATTTCGAATGTGTCGAGTACTATTGGGCCTAAGAATCTAGGATAAAATAAAAGGTCTTATGAACTATTGTAACTATGGAACAATCCAAGGGTTGAGATTTCCTTCTCTGCTCTATGGTGCCTCTAACAATCTCTATCCGTCCAAAGCTCTAACAAAAGAATGTCTTGGAATTTCTCGGTTGATGGATCTAGGAAAACCCTGTTGTTACAGGAGTTCTCACACTATCCTTTACACAAACTATTATGTAAATTTCTCAATTAGAACTCTTCACAAGCATACCATCCTAGTTATTAGCTTAATTATTGGCCCTAATGAGCTATCTTCCACACACAAACATGGATTCCTACTCTTCTTAGCACTCCACACTATTTTTCATCCCTTCATGTTGCTTACCTAACTACCTACCCACTTTCACTTGAATTTTCTCTTCCATTCATGGTTTCTTGACTCTTCTTCATCCCAAAGATGATTGTACTTGACCCATGTTGTCATAACCAAGTGAGATGACCCTCTTACCCACATCTTACATGATTTTACTTACCCTCATCCTTTAATAACTAGCTAAGATGACTCTTCTACCAACTTCACACATGCATTCAAAGATTGGCTTCAATAAGTTAAATGGGGATTACATGGTACTGACAATTAATTTAGGAAAATGGCTTAGAATTATGGGAATGTGGTTTTCCCCTTGAACCCCCTTTTAATCCTATCCCTTCTGGAATCATATCCATTATAACTTTTTCCATGTCTATCTTGTAATTGATAGTGTATTACATCTTATTATTTTTCATATACAATATTTACATATTACAAAACCTTAGCCCTTGACCATTCATTACATCGATAGGCATGTCTATTTTTTAATAAGGCTTCTAGAATTTTAATTTAACTATCAAGAATTATTAGGTGGATGGTAGGGATTGTAGAAATTTCACCTGTAGAACAAACCGATATATTCAATGTCCTAAAGCATAATACTTGTTCTACTTCTACAAAACATTGAGCGGAAGCATAATCGAATTCATGAGCAACATCAAGTAGAAACATGCATAACTGATCAAGAGAAATAATCACACATAACACAAGATATATCCAGGGGAAAGCACCAACATAAAACCCCAACCATGTATTATAAATCAAGTGGAAATCCTCTTCAACATACAAAAAGAATCAATGCAATAGCTATCCTTCTCTCTCTATACTTTGATGATCTTCAATCAAAAGATGAAAATCATGGACTACCTAGGCCTCAATATATAGGCCACAAGTCCTCCAATCTCCTATAATAGATCC
>APFE031747189.1:0-15452 GCA_000404065.3 Pinus taeda
CAGAAGCCTTTTTATGAATGAGACCTCTATTTTCTTCATTTTTCCATTATTTTCCTTCAATTTCCTCCTCACATGCAACCTATGATCTTTCACCCCCTTTTCCTCCTAATTTCCCTTATTTTCATAAATAATTGTGCCAAAAATTCCATTTTTCCATTCCAAAACTTTAGCAATTTCCTTTGACAATTTCCTTAACCATAAAGACCCAAATGAACACCCCCTATCATTTCCTTCCCAACATTCATCTTGGAATAAGTGTCCCATCAACTGTAGTTATCTTTTTTAACTTTTATTACATGAAAGTTTCACCAAGGCTGTTACAGAACCCTCCCCCTTGGAGGACACCATCCTTGGTGTTGAATCATGCATATACCTAAGAAATCTACTGAAATAAGACATACTGCTCATGGAGCTTGATAACATATCTCGATGCAGTATTTACAATGAAAGAACTACTCAAAAGAAAAACATTGTGACAATATGACAACATATCGCATAGTGGAGCTTTATAACAAAACTCATTACACTATTTTCAATGATCATCTTGCTAAGTGCCAACCCACATGACATCATAACATCATGTTAACATAACGACATGATAGCATAGTAACATGACAACATAATCATAATGACATGATACCCATACCACATAGAGGAGCTTTATAACATAGCTCATGGCAGTATTTACATCCATATACATGTACATATAGCAACATCATCAAAATATATGCCAAAACATATATTAAGTCATATACCAAGTCATATACCAAACGTATATCAAAACATATAGTAAACAACATATCTAAGCATATATCAAAACATTATCTCAAATCATATATCAAAACACCATATCAAAGCATATACCAAACCACCATAAAGCATTTACCAAACCACCATAAAGCCTATAAAAAACCACCATATTGAAGCTACTTTGCCTCAACTGACAAACAAGGAAGGATACATAGCCTGTATCTGATCCGCCATATCCCATGTAGCTTCATCGGGCCCAAATTTTTTCCATTGAACTTTAACTTGCTTGATTGCTTGCTTCCGTAGCATGAGCACCTTTTTCTACAATATACACTAAGGCTCCAACTAGAATTCTCCATCTAGTTCCACCTGTAATACAGAACAGTCAATCACATTATCATAATCCTTAACATACTTCTTAAGCAAAGATACATGGAAAACATCACAAAATTTCACTATCGGAGGCAGTGCAAGTCGATAGGCTATTGGCCCAATCCTTTCAATGATACTGAAGGGTCCACAACATCATGGTCCCAGCTTGGCACATGATCCAATCTGTAAGGATCTCTTCTTCATTTTGATGCGTAAGTACACCTGTTGCCCAACCTGGAACTCCCTGAACAACATATTTTGATCTGAATAACTCTTATGAATATCTTGTGATGCCTTTAGAGTTTTCTCTTTCTTGTTCCATGTCTGCCAACGTCTTCGGTCCGATCAACACCCTAGTAATTGGATCACTCCAACTAATGGGATGTTACAACTCCACCCATACAATGCCTCAAAAGGACTCATCATCAATGACTCCTGATAATCATTTTTGTATGTAAACTCTACCAAAGGAAGATACTTTTCCCACTTCCACTGTTGATGCATCACATACATCCTCAACATGTCCTCCAATATCCTATTGACCATCTCTATATGTTCATCTGTCTGCAGATGATAAGATGTATTGAAGGCCAACTCAGTGCCCAAACTTTAAAACAACCCCTTCCAAAACTTGGAAGTCAACTTCACATCCCTATCTGACACAATCTTCTTTGGAACACTATGTAGTCTAACCATATCTCTAATGAATACATGTGACTCATTGCTAGCTAAGAATGTAGACTTTAGTATAATGAAGTGTGCAACCTTTGTTGACCTATCCATAATGACCATGACAGAATCATGTCGTTTCACTTTCTTCGACAACCCTGTAATGAAATCCATGGAAATCACCTCCCATCTGCAATCTAGAATCGCGATCAATTGTAGCAATCAACCTGGATGTTTACACTCTACCTTCACTCGATGACAATAAAAAAACCTAGCTATAAACTCTACTACATCCCTCTTCAGGTTCACACAATCATAAAGTTTCTTCACTACTGTCAGTATCTTTTGATACCCTGGGTGACCTGAATACAGTTTCACATGAAACTCCCTCAAGATCATGTTCCTGAGCTCACTGCTATCTGGTGCATATATCCTATCTCTGAATATTAACAATCCATCCGTTGTAAGATAGTAATCCATACCCTCTGCACCTGCACCTGTACTTGTACTACAACCTGTACCTGTACCACTACATGTATCCGTATCTCCACCTCTACCTATACTGCCACCTATACCTATTTATATTCGAAATCCCAATGTAGAGAAAAATAAGATGACAAAATATTTTATTAGTGTCTCTTGGCCAAACGTAGCTATGTTGGCCAAGTGAGCATTCACTGTTTAAATCCCTAGCACATTACAATGAAGTATTTACAAAACTTTTAAATGTTTCATTACATGCAATCCATGAGCACAATTCCATGGGAAACCAAAACCATGTGCCCAAAACTAACATTGTTTCATCGAGAAACTTTGAATATTTGATTCAGTCAAGTTTTACCTACCAATCCCCCCTTAAAACTTGACTTTGGGCTGCCCTTGACCATATTTGACCAAACCAGCCAAGTGAGCTAGCAACTCACCACCAGGCCCTACACCCATTAAATCATATATCTAAGGTATTTGGTAATTTAGTATGCACTCTATCACCGATGTCTAACTCCAAAATTTACTGGTAATTTCCTAGGGGTACGCATGCCTTACCATGTCTCACAATCATATGTTAATTTACATGAAATTAAAAAAAATACTCGATTATAATGTTTTTATTTTTATTGTTGCTATCCTCACATTATGTTGTCATCCTCTTGATTTGGAACATCTAATTCTCTCCTCACCCATGTATAGACATATTTTGTGAATCCATGATAAATCATCTCATTGAAGCATTCCGCCAAACACTTTGCATGCATATTTGGCATAAATTACTTGGTTATATGGTTCCTTTGGTGCCACTTGCTCAATCAATGATCATGGCATCATCCACTAGGGAGGGAAGAACATCCACTTTGCAACATCTTAAAAAATATTTTATCGACCACTATTACCACAAATTCACACAATTGTTCTACTGATAGGTTTAGGAATCATTAATCCCCAAGAATTTATTGTGTAGATGCATCTCCTCTATATGGAATTTCTCAACAACATAATAATTTTCAATGATTACTGTCATGCCCAACAAATTATTCTTGGCTCCCTGCATTAAGCCACTCTCCTTGGAGATTCCATCTTATTCTATATCTTTGATACCATCTTAAAATTACCCATAGAAATTAACTGAGAGATACAAAATTACAAGCAACAAAAAGGTAGATAACCACAATGTTTATCTTGGAAAATCACAAGCCTAGGAAAAACCAGCTAACAAAATGTTCAATTATTGTCTCTTTTCCAAACCCGACCAAGTCAACCAAGTGATCCTTCACTACTCATATCCTTGTCACATAAAAATGAAGTATTCCCAAGCTTGTTAAAGGCTTCATTACATGCAATACATAAGCAAAAATCCAAGGGAAACCAAAACCATGTGCCTAAAAGCATCACCACTTCACCAAGCAACTTTGACTCTTTCACTAAGTTCAGTTTTACCTCACGATGTTATCTATTCTATTGTCTATTAATTTCATATGCAGGAACGCTATCCATTGGTTACATATATTAATTATGCATGTGTACCATTCATTTCACATTATAGCATACAATTCTTTAGATACCAATTATGTTTAACATTATGGCTACCATACCAAATCCATACCTAATTGGATTTGGTATGTATAATGTTATTACATGATATTTGATGTAAAAAAATAATAATATAATCATGCATAAATATATAAATACATAAATTACAACATTTACACTTCAAAGTAACACAACATGCAAGACATATGAAGTATAAATTGATCTTTTACGATATGTAATTCACAAACTAGCTATATAAATTACAACATCTACCCTTCAAAGTAACACAACTTGCAAGACATATGAAGTATAAATCCTTTTTTTATGATATGTAATTCACAAACTAGCTATATACCTGAGATGTTCCACCTAGCCATAGACCACCATGTTTCAAATCTCTTAGCAATGGGACACCCCTAAGATAGGGCCATAACTCCACATGGGTAAAGGTTCACATAGATCCAATTGTGATCATGTGGATAATTCCAAGCAAGTACTAGGCTAGGTACCAACTATAGAATCCTCCCAAACTACAAACCCACATCCCCCAACCTTCACAACCCAAATTAGTGCATCCCCTTCTCTAGTCTTATACTCCATCATGTTTTACCTCTGCTTTCCTTAGGTTTCTAACATACAATAGCAAGGAAGTATCAAAGTATTGTACTTTCATGGAGTTCTAGCTACCCTTAGGAGTCTTCCAGGCACCCCTCAAGCCTCACATTGGGAAATTCTATCAACCAATTTCCTCTACAAGCTCTAGCTTTGCCAACTCAACTTGGCTCACCAACCAAATAGATATATGTATAAATGAAACATAGGGTCATTCTTAGAGTGTCATAACAGAGATTGAGATCCCTACTCCCAGTGTTGGTGCAACATAGTTTTGGCTCATTCTATTGTCCTAAACGCACAAACCAACCATCCTTTTACCAAAATAAAGGTATGTGGAGAGTGTTACACAACATTTTATCAGTTTCCCTGTAATCCTCATCCAGGATCCTGGAGGACATCTACAATGAACCCGACATGTTTTCCCATCATGAAGAAACTCCCAATATATCTCTCTTCATGAGCAAAATATATCCCCTTTGCATCATTTCCCAAGAATGTTCCTTTTATCGCAGTTTACGAAACTAGCGCTACTGACCAGTTTTGTCCTCACACCGATTTGCAAATATTAAAACTAGCTCTAGTGCTGGACGGAATGACTGAGCCCTTTTCTAGTCATGTTGATCCTCTTTCGGAATGTTTTTTAAATAAGGAGTTGAAGCTTCCATGTCTGGAAGCTTCGTAACGGAAGTCTGGTAGATGGTTAGGCTAGATGGAACCGAGGAAGTCAGTTTGGGTTCCTTTCCCCTATTAGGATGGAAAAATCTCAAAAGATAAGACCTTCTCCCATGATGAGAGGAACCATCTCCCATCCATCCAAGCTATATAAACCTCTCTTTTTCCCAAGAAAAAGCTAGTTGGAATTTTGGAGCGAGTTTGAATGACCATCAAGTCATCTATAGCTTGTAGCTTTATAGTGTATGTGTTTAGGGAGAATAGTGTATTTTGGTTTGGTTTGAAACTAGAGGGAGAGAGGCATTAAAACTTCCATTGTTAGGGCTATCCATGAAGTGATAGCGGAAGTGTGGGTACCCAAATATGTCGGAGGAGACCAGCAATGTCAAGTCACCAGTTGTAACCTCTTTCTAATTTATATAAATGAAACTATTGATTGATTTCCTACATGAAGTTTCATTTTACATCTTTATGGTTTAATGCTCCTTGACCTATTAAGTAGGTTGAATACAATATTGTATGCTATCACATTTGTTTTTGTTGTTGTTTACTTGTTTTAGGCATTCAAAAGAAGGAAGCGGAAGATAGCTAGAGTGAGGAAGCATGTTCATCACCAAGCATAATAGGGTTCTAAGAGGTATGCCCTCTGAATTGATTATAGCTTAAGGAGATTTTCCATAGATTTTTTGTTTATGGTTTGACCCGCTCTCTCTGGCTAGAGGAATTGTTTGTGTCTGCACTGTGAATTTACCTGCACCACAAATTGGCGACCATACTGGGGAGCCAATCCTTTTGTTTGATTGATTGTCATTTTATGGTTTTGTGTGAAATTTTCTAGTATCACCACTTTCCTTTAGTGTTATCTACTTTGCTTGGTTTTCCGTTCTGAGCTTGAAATTTACAGTGGCAAGTCTGGTCTTAGCCCTTGAATTTTTTTATTTTTTTCCTTGAATTCTCAGTTAGCACATTTATTTTTCTGACATTCACGTTGATTAGCACGAGTTTCTCAAAGAAAGTCACACCGACCCCCTTTTGGTGCTTGTTGTCAGTTAGGCAGTTGCATTGATTCTTGTAGGTGAAGATCAGGGTTTACCTTATATCATAGCCAATGTGTCTTGCCCTTCTAATTTCTGTCTTTCAACTTGTTTTGATTGTGTTCTCCCTGGATGGAAAGATCTTTTAGCTAGGTTTATAAGCTTGGTGGATTTGCATTTTCTTGACTTGGTTTCTTGAGTTCTTGGATGGTTTTTAACCCTAGGGCATCTAGGTTGCCATCCATTCACTTGTTTGTGTGCTCAGCAAGTCAATTCGATAGTCAAATTTGCTCCTTGCATTTCACTTGATTAGTCCTTCTATTGCTTTGATTTCCATTTAACAAGTTTGAAAAGTTTTGTTTATTGTTTGAGGGCCTCTTTTCAGACATAGATCACATTTCCCATCTTGTTTTTGGTTTAGTCTTTACTTAATTAGTTTGAAAGGAATTCTCTTTTTTACTTTATGTTTTCTTGTGATTGATTGTATTGGAAATGGTTCATTGAAGTGTTTGTGAAGGATCCATTTTGTCATTTCATTGAAAATACATAATTCTAATTTGCTTAATCAATATGTTACGTTAATTAGCATCATTGAAGGCTAGAGTTTCACCGTCACTTGCATTGGAAAAGAAATGAATTCTGTTTACTAGTGAAAGGACTACTTCAAGTTCATTTAATAGGAAAGTTATGAATTGGAGAGAGTTTTTTTCATCAGTGTGTTTTCAAAAGAAAAATATTGAAAAATTCATTTTTCTTTCAATTACTTGTTTTGTTGCATTTGAGTGTGTTTTCTACTCTTATTAGTGTAGACAATTCATCAAATTAAAAGGGTCTTGTTTCATTTAGCTGCATATAGGTGTTTTTCAAGTCACATCGATAAGGCCTGAAAACCAAGACATAATTTCAAGATCAACTCTAAAATGTACTCAATTAACCTAAGGCACATTTAAAATCTAACAATCACATTTTAGAAGGTCTAGGCTAGAGACATGTTCCAATGTCTTAAAACCTAGTAGTTGTCATTTGCTTTGGCACTAGACATCGCTAGTACGGACTTGTGCTCCCCGTACCATCAAGTATATAAAGGGAAACAATAGTAGGTTAAAATCCTTTATCCATAGGAAGCCGAGTATGTCACCTTGTAAACGTGATACAATGAACACAACATTCGGCGTGATTTCCTACCCACAGTTCTTGGTTTGCCGGGAGGTATTCTGCAGTTCATGGTTACCTGGTAATCCTTTTTGCTTAGATCATCCTGAGTAGTCATTTTGATCTTTTTGACTCCCTAAATATAAAATATTACCCGATCGCTTGTCCTTTCGAGCTCGTTTCAAACCTAAAGTGATAGAGTCACCTTTGGTTCTTTCTCAACTCTTAAAACATGAAAGACCACCGGTTTTCTTTTGCGTCTTAAAAAATTGTTGCCAATGATATTATAACATTATTGTTAGTATTTTTTAGACCACCTCATGAGTATACTTTTAAATACAATTTAAAGCCCTTGGAATCATTCTCTTTTCTGGTTATTTGAGACAAAATCATTGTGGCTGAACCAACTGGTTTGCCTAGTTCCTCTTCCTCTCCTCTGTCTGAAAGATTGTTTGAGGAGCCTTTTTTTGAATTGTTGTAGTTGCTTTAGGACCAAGGTGTTGAGCTTGGAATTTTTCGAGTATTAAACCTTTGTCATCTTGTACTCCCCCTTTAGATGTTGGGTCACATTCTGACATAATTTGGCTCGTAATCTTCGGATTATCCTATCTAGACTCTTGAGAGTGTACCAACTTCTAAAGGTAAGCTCAGACTGGTTGTTTATCCTCAAAATCCTTTGTTCGATCCTGTTGTGATATCACCTCAGCGTCTGTATAGTCCGTACGATCAGTCAGATATTCCTTTGGAATTATCCCCTTGAACATCTTCAGTAGTCTGCCATCACCTATTTTCACGCATGGAATCAGAAGGTGAAATCCCAGTCTCCTCTATGGGTCACTCAAAGGTTTCCACTCCATGCATAGTTCAGGAGATGGAATATCCTTTCCCTCTTCAAGGTTTCCCTTACACAGGAAGCATTCCAACCAGTGTTCATCCTGAGTTGCCACATAATTACGTAACTTTAGCTCAGTTGGTTTTATGCACGAATACTGCCTCATCATTGTATCAAAACCCTATTTTGGCATCTATCATTATGCCTACAACATGTTTGTTCATTCAGAACCCGGCATCCCAACATATGGTGATTTATGGAGTTACTTTAGTCCCGGGGCAACCCACCATTCCAAACATTCTCGTATCATCGATTCAAGTAACCTGTCTGGTTCAACCAATGATCTTGAATCATGTCACTATCAGTTCTTCAATCCCTCCAGTAAGTCAGTAGGTTGTGCTACTACCTGGGGGGCAGAGTCCGAAATATTTCTATGATGTCTAGCACAACCAATTTGAGTGGCTAACAACCTCACATGGTTTGGATGAACCAACACTCTTTGGGTACCATTTTAAATCCTAATGGTCTTTATGGATCAATTAATTTCTAGTAACGACAGCCTAATGTTGGTCTGTCTCGGTCAAGTCATGTCGAGTACAAACAACCCAATGTTGGTCTGTCTCGGTCAAGTCACATCTAGTACCAGCATCCCAATATGGCTCAAGGTTAGTACCAACCTCCTTATGTTCCATATGGTTCACAAGTGATGGCTAATCTACCTTACATCCCTCAACTTGGACCTTATGTCTAGCCTAGTCCATCCGCCACACCCAGTGGGTATGGTTAGATACAGTTCAAGAACTTTCAAGGTGTCATTTTAGGAACTATCCAAGTACCTTTGCAGTAGTAGGGCCAGTTCCTGCAGAAGCAAGGGAAAACTTCATTACAACAAGGGTCATCCATGCAGTAGCAAGGCCAACCTTCATTGCATCAAGGGCCATCCATCCAGCAGCAAGGTCAAATGATGTCGCAGCAATGACAACTGCAACAACCAGAGGGGAAACCCTTGCAACAGTTGCAGCAAACCATGCAGCCACAAATGCAGCATGCACCACAATACTCCCAGCCAATGCCTTTGCAAGGTCAACCTCTACAGTCATAATGACAACCTTTACAGCTGCAAAGTCGGCCCTTGCAACAACAACCCTTATACTCATATCAACAGGTTCAACCTTTGCAAGGGCAAGGTCAAGGTCAAGTCTTGCAAAAATAGGGACAGAATATTTATGTTCAAGGGCAACAGGTTCAGCCTGCTTTTGTCCAAGGAGAGCAAGTCCAAAATCCTTATGTCCAAGGACAACAAGTGCAGAATCCTTACATCCAAGGGCAGCAAGTCCAAAACCCTTTCGTTGAGGGGTAGAAAGTCCAAAACCCTTATGCTCAGGGACATCAGGTGAAAAATCAATATGTCTAAGGTTAGTAGGCTTAACAACCTTTTGACCAGTATATTGCTTATCAGCAGCCTCTAGTTGGACAGTTCGAAGGTTTTCAAGGTCAGAATCCTCCCTATGGGCAAGGTAACATATAGTGTGGGCAAAATCAAATTCCATATGGACAAAATCCTCCACTCTGGGGACAAAATCCTTACCAGCAGGGATGGGCCCCACTAATTAGGCCCCCTTATTGACCTGAAATGCCTTTTAATACCCAATTGTCATTCTTGGCTATGCTAGAATTTCCAGATGTGTCTAGACTCATGAATGACCCGATCCTTCATTTGCCATACTGGCCTCCAGTTCCATCTGAGATTCTGAGAAATTGTCTAGAGTTTGAAGGAAAAGAGAAAGAGGATCCTCAAGCCCACGTGATGACATATCACCTCTGGTGATCCTTGAATTCCTACATTGATGATTCCATTCTTCTTCACCTTTTCCAAAAAACTCTTACAGGTTCTGCAGCCAAATGGTATGTCAAGCTACCTCAAAATACCTATCATGACTTTAACACTCTTTCCATGGCCTTTCTCACACATTTCCAACTGTTGGTTCACTATGGAACTAGCACCCATCTGTTGATGTCACTCAAGCAAGACACTGTGACTCACATCTCTGATTACATCCATGAATGGAGATGTAGGAGCCATCTGATTAAGTTTGAAATTGATGATGAGTTGTTGACCAAGTGGTTCACCAAATCATTCATCAACAAGATTGTTGAGGACATTGCTATGGGTGGATGCGTCACTAAGGAACACACCATCATGCGTGCGTAGCATCTAGACCTTCTCTATTCACAATCTGACACATTATATGATGTGTTACCCGATGCACCCAGACCATCATCTGATTTGACAACATCTAACTCTTCCGCTACCCCTCCCATTGATGGAGTAATTGGTTTAGTGACTCACACCCCTACAAAATATTCTTGCAAATAGAAGTCAGTCTCCAACACTTCTCCCAATGACTTCTCTTGCAATTCATCCAAACCTAGTAAAACCTCGGAGGTTCATGTTGTCTAGTCTACCGCAGGGGATAATTTCTCTAAAGGTAAGAAGAAAGGCAAAGGAAAGAATAAAGTCGATGCACCAAAATAGGATCCTCCAAATTTAGCTGCTGGTGATGCTGCCCAACAGAAACCCAAGTATCCATGCCTCATCTATGAGGAGGATCATTATAGTAAGGATTATGCTAAACGGTCCAAAGTTAGTCGTTTGCTCATAGGGACCCCAGTTGTCCTGAAAGATCCCTTTCTGTCCCAGTAGAATCAAATTGTAGACTAGCCTCAATCATCCGCTTCATCAGGTTCCCATTTGTTCATGATGAGCACCTCGATCAATGTGGCTACTAGGTCAAAAGATTATCAAACTCCTACCCTGTCAATAGGGAAAGAGAAAGAAGGTACCCCTTATTCTTCTGCCTCATTGAGTTATGGTCCTCTCCATATAAAGCGACCTAATATTGACTTTTCCATTCAACCACCTTCTCTAGGTGTGCTTTGAAAGTCCTTGTACAATGCCCACGCTCAAGCTACTCAACATTATAACATTGTTGAAGATTTGGCTCAAGCGCCATCAGCTATGTCCTCTCTCAAGGTCCTTCAAAGCTGTCCTTCTCAGTGGAAATCATTACTGTCAATTATTGGGGGTATTGATCCAGCTAAATCTAATCTCATTTATTTTGACCTGGAAAACCATGTTCCACATTTATCTCATCAAGTTTCCTTTGTCATTTAGGTAATCATAAATGAGAAAACCATTGTTAGGATTTTCATCAATGAAGGTGCTTCTACCATTCAGTGTCCTTCCCAACCTTTCCATTACTTTGGATGGAAAGACAATACACGTCGAAGTAGAGATCGTTGACACTAATCTTAACTACAATCTTCTACTCGGATGGAGTTGGACCCATGCCATGCATGTTGTAGCCTCCTCCCTTTTATGTGTGATTCATTTTCCCCATCAAGGGAAGATCGTCACAGTCGACCAACTGTCCTTCTCTCCCTCTTCCTCATTACATGATAATGTTTAGTATGTCAAGCACACCGGTGCTCCTTATGAGAGTATGGGGGAAGGACTCTTTAAAGATCCTGCCTTCATGGTCATATTTCCACTCCCTCCTCCTCATGTTGCCTCTATGAATATGATTATGGTCAAGTCTGATCCTTGGTTCATTCCTTCGCCAGATCTTGTTGATACATGGGGTGAGGTTATGCCATTAAGTCCCACCAAAATTGATTACATGGAAATTGTTTCAGCTTCACCTTAGATATCCTCTGATCATCTTGTTTCGAGAACATCTCTCGAAACGTATTCGCAATCCTTGTGGATTAGTTCTTTGGAATCTCCTGACCCTTTAGTAGAGACTTTCCTTTCTGATGGAATTATCATGGAAGTAATGTCTCTAGAGGAAGTACCTTGGAATGACATGCATCATCGTTTCTCGTTTTTTCCTGGCCCGACGGTCATGTCTACTTGCCTCGAGGAGTTCCCCTCTTAGTTCTCGCCCCCACTACTTTAGACACTGATCATGACTCATGAAGTTTGGTCAGAAGGGAAAATGGGTAACATTTCCCAAGCGATGCCAATTGATATTTCTATCAAACCAGGTGTCATTGAAATGTCCATATCGGGGTAACATGTTCTCCAGAAGAGATCAAGATCTATACTCCTTTGTTCCAAGAGTTTCGAGATGTTTTTGTATGGTCATATGAAGAAATGCCCAGCATTGACCCAAGTATAGTCATGTATGAGAGTCCAAATTATCCTGATGAAAAGCTCGTCTGCCAATGGCTCCACCCAATGTACCCTAGAAAAGAGGCAGCCACTAAGGGTGAATTCGAGAAACTTATGAAATATGGATTTATTTATTTGATCCCTCTTACGGATTGGGTTTTGAATATTGTACCAGTGACAATGAAACAACACACTATTTGCATTTGCGTCGATTATCGTGATCTCAATCATGTCTGTCCTAAGGATAAATACCCCACTCCCTTCATTGACCACATCATTGATGAATGTGCTGGGAGCGAATTCTTTTCCTTTATGGATGATTTTCCTGGCTACAACCAGATGAACATCGCACTGACTAATCAAGATAAGACAACCTTTATCTATCTATAGGGGACCTTTGAGTACAAAAATCTCCTTTTTGGCCTTAATAATGTTGGGGTCACATTTTAGAGAGCGATGTCCTATGCATTCCACGACATTTGAAACATCATCCAACCTTACTTGGATGATCTCCCCACTCATTCTCGTAAATTCCATGATCACCCTGATCATCTCCGGCAAATGTTTCTTCATTGTAGACACTACAACATTCAGCTGAATCCACATAAATGTGACTTCTGTGTTAGATCCAGACAACTCCTTGGATTTATCATTCCGAAAGAAGGCATTTGCCTTGATCCTCTTAAAGTCGAGGCCATAGTTAATTTACCTCCTCCATATTCATTGCATCAACTGTAGAGTCTATAGGGAAAATCAAATTTCCTCCATCGTTTCATACCAAACAATGTTGAGCAAGCTTGAGGGTTCACTCGGTTGCTCAAGCAAGGAACCTTGCTTGTTTGGAATGAGGTTGGTCAAAAGTATTTCGATGACCTAAAGACTATCCTCATAAATGTTCCTTTGCTGCATGCCCCGAACTATCATTGTGATTACTTTCTTTATCTAGTTGCAACCTCTAGTACCATTGTTATGGTGCTGGTATAGGACGACGACAAAGGAAATGAACATGTTATTTACTACCTTAGTTGCAATCTCCTCGACACTGAAACACGTTATGCTCATGTCAAAAAGTTGGCTTTGGTTGCCGTGCAGGCTGTTCAACACTTTCAACATTGCATTGTACTCCGCACGACCATTGTGATTTCAGAATGCAACCCCATGACCTACATCTTGACTCATCAGTTGCTTTGGGGGCAAGTATCTGAAGTGGATTCTTATCCTCCAAGAATTCGATTTGGTGTTCACTACTACCAAATCTAAGAAATCATTGATCTTCGTTGAGTTTATTTACTCCCTTCCCTATGCTTCTCTCCATGTTGGTGCCGACGAGAAGCTCCCAGATGAGACTCCTTTCTTAATTAGCACTCCTGACCCCTAGTACAGTGATATCATCATATATCTCCAGACCTCCACCTTCCAGTCTGCATTGACCAAGGATGATCATCGACACATTTGGCATCAATCTCAACCTTACTGTATCATTGGAGATTCTTTATACCGCATCATTGTCGATTCAATTCTTTGCCACTATCTCACTCTCGAGGAGCTTAAGAGAGTCTTGAATGACTTCCATTCTGGCACATTTGGTGGTCACCTATATGGATATGTTACTACTCAAAAAATCCTTTGTGTTGGTTATTTTTGGCCCTCTATCTTCAAGGATTGCATCCTTGTTGTCCGCAAGAGCCATGAGTACTAAATTTATCAGCATAAGATGTGCACCCGACCCACTCACCTGCACCTCGTTATTGTCATCGGTCCTTTTTCCAAATGGAACATCGATTATATGACCTATAACCCTTGTTCAGTCGGGGGGAATGGGTATATTATCATTGTTGTGGACTATTTCAGCAAATGGGTGGAAGAGATGCCTATATACTTTGTGGATGATAAAACAACCGCTCAATTTCTATTCAATCATGTTATTTCCAAGTTTGGAGTGCCTCAAGCCATTTTCACTGACCATGGCTCCCATTTTCGAGATTACATGATGGTTGAGCTGACTTCTACGTTGGGATTGTGCCATGATGGCTCAACCACGTACTATCCTCAAGCCAACCACCAAGTTGAAGTTGTGAAGAAAGTCCTGGTTACGATGCTTCAGCGCACCATTGGGATGCATAATTCAAATTGGCATCTCATTCTCTTTTAAGCTCCATGGGCTTACCGAACCTCAACCAAGGATGCAACTGGATTCACACCATTCCAACTAGTCTACGGTCTGGAAGCAGCTTTACTAATTGAGTGTGAAATTCCATCCCTCAAGTTGGATTTTGAACTTCTCCCTGAGACCTCACCTCAGGAAGAGCATCTCTTATACCTAGAATCACTTGATGAAATTCGTTGTCTTGCTGCTTTGGTCATCGAAGCACAGAAAAAGTGAGTCAAGCCCCATTTTGATTAGTCTATCTCCCCTTGTGCTTTTTCCGAGGGCAATTTGGTTCTTCTGTATGATCAGACTAATGATACGTTGGGGGAAGGCAAGTTCGAACCTATGTGGCATGGGCCTTACATTGTTAAATGTGTGTTACAAAAAGGGGCCTATGAGCTTATTGACTATGAGGGAAATCCCTTAAACAAGCCCCAAAATGGGATTTATACCAAAAAGTAGTATGCTTAGGTCATCCTCCATGGATGCTTATGTACAATAGTGTGTTATTAATTTTTGTAGAGAGTGGTTCGGTGTGTTATTTTGCAAACAAATTTCCTGCTTATTATGTTTTTGCTTGCTTTGTACATGTCGGTGTCTCCTCAGATCGGTTTTGCTGATGGTGCTTTCCGTAGTACCCAGAATATATTATCTGTGGCATGGGCCATTTATGACCCCCATGGTGAATTTATTAATGTTCAAGGTATTTATCTAGGTCGAACATCTAATAACATCGTTGCGTATAGCGCAGTTATCAAATTGTTGTTAGAAGTCATCGCTTTTGGCATTTGGGAATTAGTTGTCAACCTTGATTCATAGCTTGTGGTCCTTCAACTCAATAGGAAATATTCCATCAGAAACCCTCATATATTGAGAATGTATCTACATATTTGTCTACTAGAGAGAAATATTTATTACATTACATATCATCATATTCCTATACACATGAATACGTTAACAGATGAATTAGTTAATTATGAGTTAGATAGACATTTACAAAACATGTAA
>APFE031747192.1:2792-18616 GCA_000404065.3 Pinus taeda
CTGCATGTGATTTATGCCAAAATATTTCTTATAAATGTTATGGATCACAGAAGCCTCAATTCTACTTAAAAAAATAATTTATATATTTTCACTTAAAAAACTGAAAATTATACAAACGAAAATAATAAAAATGTAAAAAATAAGAAAAATAAAGCAGAAATATACATACAATTTTCTAACAAAAAAATCACACTCATCATTGAGGTGTTAATGCGGTGTTTTAATGAAAATCTGTGTTTTGTTTATGGACCATGAAGACAATGTGAAATAGTAATGAAAACATTTATCTAGTTTATTATTTTATGTTTAATGTAGAGAATTTTATTAGGTTTAAAGCAATAAAAATATTAATGCAAACTTGTATTTTAAAGATGAGTTTATCTATATATATATATAAGAATCGTTCCCGATGTAATTGAGATAATAATTATTGATTTGTTTTAAATATAAATAAAATTACAATTATTATTTGTTTTATATTTATAATATTGTGTTATTTTTATTGAAAATATCTTAGAAGATTTAGTTATATATGATCCTATCAAATTGAAAACGTTTTACTAACTAATGAATATCCAATAACAAATTTAGTCAAAATTTATGATATTTGTACCGGTTGCTCTAATATTTAAGTTAGCTTACCTTGGGAGGATGTACACGCGGAGCAAATTGCTATCCTCAATAACAAAAGTTTTGAGCAAATTGTAAGAGGGTGGTGAGTAACTTGTCGAAATAACTGTTTTGAGTATAATATATGTATATAAATATAATATATATTAGTTTGAGCAAATTGTTTAAGAGGTGGAGTAACTGTCGAATATTGGTTTTTGAGTATATATATAATTTAATTTTAATGTGTTATTTTATTTAAAGTAAAAATATTAATAATATAGAGTTAGAAATATAATTAATTTTTTTAAAAATATTTAAAGAAAAATAAAATAAAAATTAGATTTAGAACTAGGAATAGTGTGGGTATTTTATTTTTTTTTTTATATAATTCATGTAGTGATTCTCAATTATGTTTTGAATATCTTTTTATTATATACAATTTTAATGAAATTATCATTTTTTTATATCTTTATTAGTAATTGAATTGAGGTAAATAAAGCTTTAATATAAATATTTACTTGTTGATTCAATGTGGTTGATACAACATAAAATAAACCTATATTGGTCAAAATAAAGAGAAACTCATTAATCAAAATTAACCAAGACCCAATTTTCCAATAAACTAGAAGTTAATGGACACATACAATATTGGCGTGGAAAATGGTCAGTAGTGGTGCCAATATTGTAGTATGAGCACTGTGTGACTGTGAAATCAATGGTCAGTATTGGTGCGAACACTGTAGTACCAATACTATGTGGTCTTGAAATCATGTTGTACCAATACTTTGTGACCGTGAAATCATTGCAAAATAAGAGCATAATCAATAGAAAGCAAGAAAAAAAAATATATTTTTGTTTTTATAATGTTAACTTTAGATGTAGATTTTTAATTTTTGGTCAAATAGCTACAAATTTGGGTTGTCAATGTCTTACCCAATAAATATTATGTGACCGTGAAATCATCTCGTACCAGTACTCTATGACCGTGAAATCATTACAAAATAAGAGCATAACTAATAGAAAGCAAGAAAAATAAAAAAAATTATTTAAACAAATAAATTTTTTTATTTTTTTTATAATGATAACTTTAAATGTAGATTTTTAATTTTTAGTCAAATAGCTATTAATTAAATTATCAATAACTTACCCAATGCACATAATAACTAACGTAAGTAATTTATCTATAATACAATTATGGAACCATTATTGATGAAGTAAACAATTTTGTTTTGAGATTTTAAACCCATGAATTAAACCTGAAAGATAGACAATTTGCACTCGAAAGAGTAAATAAAAAAGGGTTTAACCATGAGTGACCCAACACTAAGTCCATGCTATTGGCAAATTGACATTACTGCAATTATAAAGTCACATTGTAGTTTTCTTAGTAAGAATTATGTAAAATGCGTGTATTGTTACTAAATAATTTAGTTAGATAGGGTGAATTGGGTTGTGAGGTCACACTCATATGAAATTATGAATATACATAATCATGGTTTTTAATTTATTTTATTTACATTGTTAATTATAATTATATATATATATATGAATGAGAGTATTATATTTTTATTTTTTTGAGTTTCATATTTTTATTTTAATTCATGCATTTTAATTTTGATGTTTTTATTGTGATGGTTAGTAATTAGCTTTTAATATTGATTTACTAATAATTAAAATTAGATTTTAGAAGATAATTTTTTTTGGAAATAAAGCAATTGTCAAATGTTAAATGTTACTACGGTTTAAATGTTGTAGGAGCATTAGACTGAGCTGGAGATGAAGAAGTGGAGAAGAGCAATGTGCTGCACTGACCACATGTTAGGTTGAGAAATTGATTGTGTTGTTTTTAATTAGAATTCTAATAATTAATGTAAGTATAAAATATGAGTAAGTCGAGGATCTAGAGTTTAGGACTTATTTTCCAGCTCACCTGGTTATCTATTCGACTTTCCTCATTTGGGAGTGCAGGGGAAATGAACCATTTGCAAAGTTTGTGAATAAAAGGGGAATCAAATGGGATGAGGAGTATCTCTTCTCTTGCTTCCGATTATGTATGCTTGAAATGAATGAAAAGGAAGTTGTGCATCAGTGTGTGTGTGTGTGTGTGTGTGTGTGTGTGTGTGTATATATATGTATGTATATATATATGTATGTATATGTATATGTATATATATATGTTGTTGTTGTTGTTTTTTTATTTTTTCTAGTTTCCAATCGAACAGTATATGCAATTTTTTTAGTCTTAGAATTCATTATAACCATCTTTGTAATGTTATATGTTTGTTAACATTCAATTTTTAGCAGTGGTTTTTTATGTGTGTCCCATCGACTGCAACCTTTGAACGTTTTGCAACACCTCTGTTTTTGCAGGTAGTGACTCGTTCTTCCATTTGGAATTCATGCATTAATTTTAGTAAGGGAGAAACCGCTGACAAGGAGAGGTGGGAGGAGAAAAATCCCTGAGATGAGAGATGAGTTAGACTGTGGAGGAATCGATTTGTAGAGGACAAAGTCGTTTTAGCTACCAAAATTTGAAAACAAAGTCTTTTTAGAGCATTATGAAATCATTTCATAGCGCCTACAACCAAAAATTTGTGCACTATGTTTTGGTGCCAAATTTTCCTTTTGGCCTATCCATTTCTATCAATTTGTGGTATCAAAGCCATCTCTAACATTGGGTGTTGTCCACCTCATATGGAGATGGCTATGTGAGCAAGGAGAGCACAAGGTCGAGGAGGGAGACCTGTATCTAATGTCAGACTCCAAGAAGAGATACAGAGGTTGCATTCTTGTTTAGAGGCCATGGAGGCAAATAGGAAGTAAGACCCTAAGGACGAAGATGACAATGGATCAGAGGAGGAACTTGAAGAAGAAAGAGAAACACATGTGCATGAAGCTATGGAAGCTAAATTATTGAGGTCAGTGTTAAGCTCAACTTCAAGACCAAAACCTAAATTATCTACCTATGATGGAAGCTCGGTAGCCAATAATTTGATATATTGGATTAGTGAACTAGACAAGTATTCTGAGTTTGAGGAGATTGAAGAATACAATAAGGTAAAAAAAAAAAATTAACTAGGTTGAAAGGTCATGTTGCATTATGGTGGGACAAATTGTATGCTGAAAGGAGAAAACATGGAAAATCATTGATAAAGAGCTAGGACAAGATGGTAGCAAAGATGAAGGGAAAATTTGTACCGAAATACTATTAGATATCCCTCTACAAGTAGGTGCATAAACTCAAGCAAAGGTTGATGATAGTAAGAGAGTATACCGAGGAGTTTACAAGGTGAATTTGAGGGTAGGTTATGTGGAAGACATCTGAGATAAAATAGCAAGGTACATCAATGGTTTGATGTTGGAGATTCAAGATGAATTCAACATGCTTTCTCACAGGATGATGGAAGAATCATATCAATTTTCCTTGAAGGTAGAAGAGAAGATAACAAGGAAGAAAAAATCTGGCACAGGTCGTGGTTCTTCTAGATGAAAATAATAGATAGTTGGAAGGGGGAAAGATTCGTCATAAAAGAATGATGCAAGTAACCCAAGGAAACAAGGAAAAAAATAGAAAGAAGGTGAATCTAGAGGAGGAAGACCCTTTTGAAGAGGTAGAGGTAGAGGAAGAGGAAAAGAGACTATCTAT
This sequence comes from Pinus taeda, assembly GCA_000404065.3. Taxonomy (NCBI): domain Eukaryota; kingdom Viridiplantae; phylum Streptophyta; class Pinopsida; order Pinales; family Pinaceae; genus Pinus; species Pinus taeda. The sequence continues at coordinate 7,051 of APFE031747192.1, forward strand.
TGATGTCACAAATGTGGGAAATTGGTAAATTGTTTTAGTGTCTTGAGAATGAGAAAGTAGGGAAAAGAGATGCATATGTAGCTCAACCAGAAGTAGTAGAAATAAAGACACATATGGCAGAAAATGAACCAAATGCAAGAGAAGCTTTAATGATGAATAACGTATTGTTGAAACCATCCAAGAAGACTGCTAAACCAATGCAAAGAAGAGACATGTTTAGGACAGTTTGAAAGGCTAAAAGAAAGTGTTGCAAAGTGGTAATTGACAGTGGAAGCATTGCAAATATAGTTTCCACATAAATTGCAAAGAAACTCAGATTGAAGAGGCTAAAGCACCCAACACCATATAAAGTTTCATGGTTGTAGAAAAGGCAACAATTTTTGGTGAGTGAGAAATGTGAAGTGGGGTTCTAGATATGCCAATATAAGGATAATATAGTTTGTGACATCATGCCAATGATTGTCTGCCACCACCTTTAGGGTTGACCTTGGTAATTTGATGGGAAAGTGTTGCATGATGGAGAGAACAACACTTATAGGTTTGAGAAGGATGGTATCAAGCATACTCTTGTACCATTAAAGGATGAGAGTAAAACTAGGACAAGTTGCTCAAAAAAATTATTGTTAGGAGGAAAGGAATTTCTACAAAAAATGGAGAAAGAAGAGGCCACCTATGCAATGGTTTGCAAACCAAAGGTAATACTTTTGCACACTGAAATTGCAAATTTACATATTGAGATTAAATATATGTTGCATAAGTTTAGTGATATTGTAGTAGATGATTTTCCAAGTGAACTACCACCTAAGAGAAGTATCATCCATCACAAAGACCTAATACAAAGAGAAAGCTTTCCAAATAAATTTGCTTGCCGAGTTGCACACAAGAATAATGAAGAAATAAGGAAACATGTTCAAGGATTGCTAGACAAAGGGTTGATAAGGGAGATCTTGAGTCCATGCACTGTCCCTGTGGTACTTAGTCCAAAGAAGGATGGAGAAGGGAGAATTTGCATACATTCCAGAGGAATCAACAAAATTATAGTTAGGTACAGATTTCCATAGCTACATATGGACGACATGATGGATTTTTTGAGTGGGGAAACCTACTTTTCAAAGGTTGAATTAAATAGTGGTTACCATCAAATCCAGATCATAGAAGGGGATGAGTGGAAGACAACTTTGAAGATAAATAGTGGAATATATGAATGGTTTTTCATGCCATTTGGATTGACAAATGCACCAAGTACTTTCATGTGGTTGATGAAAGAGGTATTGAAGGAGTTCGTCAATAAGTTTGTTATTGTTTATTTGGATGATATTTTGATTTTTAGTAGAGTAAAGGAATAACACCTTACGAATGTAAAGTATTTTCTAGAAATGTTACAACAAGAGAAACTGTTGATTGACCTGAAGAAATGTACTTTCTTGAGGTCTGAGTTGGCATATTCAGGTGTTGCCATTTCAAAGGGTGGACTGAAAATGGATCCAAAAAAAATAGAGGCGATTGTAAGTTGGCCTTCACCCAAGAACATTTTCGAAGTTAGGAGCTTTCATTGCTTAACTATCTTCTATCAGATGTTCATCAAGAACTTCAGTGGTATTTTTGCACCCATAGTAGGAAAGAAAAGTTTCTAGCCCTTAAAGAGGAAGATAATCGAGAATCGAGTGTTGAAACTACCTAACTTCAATCAAATTTCCCTAGTCATATGTGATGCCAAAGAAACAACCATTGGAGCAGTATTGAGCCAAGAAGGTAAAATTGTTGCATATTTCAACGAGAAGTTGAATGATTCAAAACAAAAGTACTCCTCTTATGACAAGGAATTTTATGTGGTGGTTCAATCTTTGAAGCATTAGAGACACTATTTGATTCCCAGGGAGTTTTTATTATTCTCTGACCGATTCTGCATTACAATATATAATGCAGCAACACAAGTTGAACCATAAGCATGCCAAGTGGGCACAATTCCTACAAAGTTTGACCTTTGTTCTTAAACATGTTTGTGGGAAAGAGAACAAGGTATTTGATTCTTTGAGTAGAAGGAGTTTGATCATGCAAGAGTGCCATGTACAAATTTTGGGCTTTGAATATTTGAAGGACTTGTATGAGGATGATGTTTATTTTTGGGAGGCCTTTGAAGCATGGAAGAACCCTGTGAGTAGAGATAGCAACCCATGGAAGGATTTTATGTTCCAGGGTGGTTTGTTATTGAAGAACAATCAATTATGTATCCCTTGTTACTCAATGAGAGAGAATCTAATGAAAGAAAATCACATTGGAGGATTGGTAGGGAATTTTGGGGTGGAAAAGACACTTGGACAGATAGAAAATTTTTATTTGTGGTGAAAGATGAGGGTAGATGTCCAGAGATATGTGAGAAAATGTGGAGTATGTTAACATGTGAAAGGGAGGATTTAAAATTCTGGACTATATACTCCTTTTCCCATTCCCAATAGACTATGGGACTTGTTGAGCATGGAATTTTCTTTGGGTTTACCAAAGATGTTGTGAGTTAAGGACTCTACAGTTGTATTGTGGACAGATTTATAAAAATGGATCATTTTATCCAATTTTGCAAGACTATTGATGTTACACTTGTGGCTCATTTTTTTCAATGAAATTGTATGATTGCATGGCTTGCTAAAGAGTATAATCTCTGCCAGGGACACCAGGTTCAAAGGGTATTTTTGGAGGACCTTGTGGAAGAAGCTTGGAACAAAATTGAACTTTAGTTCAACCTATCATCCATAGTCTGATGGGAAAACGGAATTTGTGAACAAGAATCTCGCAAACATATTGAGGATCCTTGTGGGTGAGCATGGCAAGAAGTGGGATCATGTGTTAGCTCATGTTGAGTTTGCATACAATGACTAGCCAAATAAGAGTAAGGGTAAGGGTCCATTTAAGATATTGTATGGAATGCATCCGAGAAGAGATTTCAAACTAAAAGATCTAGGAAAACTCGAGTAGAGGAGTGTGGGTGGGGAAGATTTTGCGGCAAATATGAGCAACTTACATGAGGAGATAAAAAAAGAAGATACAAGACAAAAACTACAAGTATAAACAAAGAGCATATTTAAGTAGGAGAGAGGTAAAATTTGAGATAGGGGACACGGTCTTAGACCACTTGAGAAAGGAGAGATTCCCAAGAGGAGAATATAACAAACTCAAGATGAAGAAAATAGGACCTTGTAGGATACTCGGGAAATTTTTTTCAAATGCTTATGAATTGGAGTTACCTATGGGCATAGGTATCTCACCTATTTTCAATGTCGCTGATATGTATCCCTATCAAGTTGGTGATGAAGGTACCATTACAGAAAATTAGAGTAGTTGAGGAGTTAGTGAAAAAGATGGATGAAGCAAATGCACATGGCAAAGCATTAGAAGGTTGAAATAATTTTGAACACCAGGGTTGCAAAGTGCACTAGGGGGAAAGAGTATCTGTAGTTTTTGGTGAAGTGGAAGGACCGTCAGATGGATAATTCTACATGGATGAGTGTTTCCGCTCTACAGAAGGTTGGTTTCTCTATAAAGGACCTTATGAGCAGGATCTCATGAATTTTTCCTTCCTTGTGAGTTTGATGCAGGAGCATTAGACCGAGCTCGAGATGAAGAAGTGGAGTAGAGTTTGACAATATGGTGGGTTGGCCACATGTTAAACTGGAAAATTGATTTTATTGTTTTTTATTAGACTTCTAATATTTAATGTAAGATAGGATTGTAGTAAGTCGAAGAGTTAATGTTGAGGAGTTATTTTCCAGCTCACTTAATTGTCTATTTGACTTCCCTCATTTGGGATGTAAGGGGAAATGAAATATTTGCAAATTTTGTGAATAGAAGGGGCATCGAATGGGAGGAGGAGTGTCTCTTCTCCTGCCTCCAGGTATGTTTGCTTGAAATGAATGAAAAATAAGTTGTGCATTAGTATATGTATTCATAAATATATGTTTTTATTTATTTATTTATTTTCTATTTTCCAATCGAACTGTGCATGCACTTCTTTTAGTCTTAGAATTTATTGTGACCATCTCTCCAATGTTATATTCTTGTTAGCATTCGATATTTTACATTGGTTGTTAATGTGTGTCCCGTCTATTGTTATCTTCAAACATTTTGTAGTGCCTCTATTTTTGTATTCAATGACTCGCTCCTTCGATTGGAACTCGAGCATTAACTTGAGTAAGAGAGAAATCATTGACAAGGACAGGCTGAAGGAGAACATTCCCTGAGTTGGGAGACAAATTATACCATGGATGAATCTATTTCAAAAAGGACCAAGTCATTTCACCTTCCAAAATGAAAAAGTAGTTTTTTTAGAGCATTACAAGATCATTTTGTAGCACCTACAACCAAAATTTTCTGCACTGTGTTTTGGTGCCTAGTTTTCTTTTTGGCCTGCCCATTACTATCACTAAAGTTTATTACAGACACTAACATTCACATCTCATTTCAATGCCTCAATGATACAGTCAATATTCCCATTTCATCTTCAGTGAATCTTTCACATAATGAAAACTATAGATGAGCTATTGTTCTTCCAATTTAGGGGATTTAAGAAAGAAATATAGGAGGCTAAGTAAGGAGAGTAAAGTGTAGAGTTTAGCTTCAATGATAATAAGAAATTCAATAAATAAATTAAATAAACCAAATTTAGCAAATATTTTATTTTCTTCTTCTTAAAGTGATTTATATTATTTAGTGGTAAACCATCTTTGTAAGCATTTTTATGTTATATAAAAATTTTATGAGTAGTCCTTTGTTTTTTCTTTCACTTATTTCTATTAGGGTTTGAATTTCCTTTTTTTCCATACACCAAGTAGAAAAATAACATTAATAAAAGTGTATTTGCAATTAATGGCAACCCTTATGTTTTTACACTTGTCACTAAGGTATTTTAAAATTGTCAATTCACTAGTTTTGCTTTAACAAGTTATGGTTGAAAGAAATTACAAGGGGAAAATAGATGCAAAGGCATAGATACAAGAGGTTAGAGACACACTCTAGATCACATAAATGAATAATACGGTTATTGTTCTATTCCTTCAACATCTTTAAATGTTGTATGTTTTCATTGTGGGTTTCATATATTTATAAAAATATTGTTTAAAAGACCATTAATGATGTATAGTCCATAACTCTATGTAATGCTAGTTAGGTAAAAAGAATACATGTATGGTATGATTTCTCTATTTTTGTCACTTGACAATTTATTGTTTATGAACTATTCCCTTGTATCTTTCACTTTCTATGTTTCAAAAATGAATTCATATAGTAAAATTTAAATTTCTTTGTCATGAAACATTTAATAAAATTAACAAATCATTATTATGCTTTTGGAAAAAAATTATCCTTTGGACATAGAAATATAATCATATTTCTTTTTGCATGCTGTAGATCCCATATATCAAACTTTAGTTAAAAATTTACAAAGTACAAAAATTCAAGTTAGCATCATCCTTTCCATATGAAAATATGAACTAAACAACCAAACGTAAGATAATATACCTACCTTTTTACTTATTGCTACAAAGTTATGCAAACAATGTCAATTAAAAATTGAAAACTTTCATGGACTACCTATGTTTGTATTGTAATAATAATTAATTAATGATTAACAATTTTATTGTAATAATTGAATGATTTTAATTTAGTTTTAATTATTTATTTTTGGGATTTAATTAAGAATGTTATTAAGATTCTTGTAATATTAGTATTTAATTCTAGTTTTTTTATATTAGTACTTAATCTAATTTTCTGATGGAGTATAATAGATTTAGAAATATATATAATTTTATTAATTTTTTTCTTTTTTATTAATTTTTTTTTTACTATGGATAATTTTAATCAATTTTTAATTTTAGATATGATTGTATTAAATTATATGTTATGATTAGTAGATATTGAGGTGGGGGAAGAGAGAAGTAGGTTTAGTGATAAGTGTGAAAGGTTCACTAGAGAGAGGATATGGTAGTGGAGGGTGTTGGGGAGGTTGGATCAAGAGGTTAAGGTAGTAATCCAATTGTCACTTATTTTCCATCCTTCATCACGGTTGAGGTTCATAAAGGCTTTGATCGCATGGTGTTTATTATATCCATTCTTTATGAATACATTTATAAGATGGGTTTTCTCTTTCTCAAAGTGATTATGATCCGAAATACGTACAACTCTAGTTGCTAGAGTGTTGAGAACACCAATTTCATAAGAAGGATGGTGGTGAGAGTTGGCATGTAGGTAATGTTCCGTGTGTGTTTTCTTATGATATACCTAGTGAGATATGGAACCATCCTGGTTTCTATTGATTAGGATGTCAAGAAAGGGAAGGCTTCCATTTTCTTCCAATTCCATGGTAAACTTGATGGAATTAAATTGGTTGTTCAGGTGATGCAAGAACATGTTTAATTTTTATTTCCAATGGGGCCAGATAATGAAGGTGTCATCGATAAATCCTTTCCACAGTTTGGGTTTTAATGGGGGAGATTCAATGGCTCTGCTTTCAAAGTCCTCCATAAAGAGATTGGCAATGATGGGAGATAGATGAGATCCCATGGCTACACCACAAGTTTGTTCATAAATTTCATCTTTAAAGCTGAAGAAGGTTGATTAGAGACAAACCTATATTAATTGGGCAATGTCAGAGGTTGTGATTTTATGGATTACTTTTGATGGCTTCCTCTATGGGAATGTTGGTGCATAGAGCTTTAACATCAAAACTAACTAATAATTCATTCAGTTCTAGGTTTGTGTTTGATCTCATTGATGAAGTGGGTGGAGTCTTTGACAAACGAAGTTGTGTTGCCTACCAAAGGTTTAAGTTTCTTCGCTAGGTATTTTTCCAAATGGTAAGTGGGCCCTCCTATGGTATTTACAATGGGTCTTATGGGGATGCCTTCTTTGTGTATCTTCGGGGCTCCATAGATCGTGGGGGTGTAGGGGTTATTTTCTATTATATTTTTAATGTTATGTTCTCTACTTGTTTTTATCAAATTTTATACATTTCTGGAGATCTTTTTACGAGATTCTTCTTTAATTTAATGTAACATCCACTATTTGTGAGGTGGTCTATCTCACACCTCTATTTATTCATTCTGCTGATATCTAGCTTACATACTTTTTGATCTATCTTGATGATCAGCCATAGTGGATGGCTCGAAATGTCGATACAAAGAATTATGGATGCGATAATCCCGGAAGAAAACTCTACACATTATAGACGAATGTTGATTTGATCTGGAAAACACATTGGTATATAAATGGTAAAAATGCCTATCAGTTTTCTATAGACATAAATAAATAAATGATATTATATGTAGGCATATCATACAACAATACATATGTCTAAATATTAGACCTTCCATCATACACGGGAATTTCTTTAAAATTGAAGGAAGAAATTAACTTGGCAAACCCTTCCCCATGTTTTTGATTAATTACATGATTTCTTTATAGTTTTGCACATACCTAGGGTTTGTAGCCGCGGACGAGTTCATAAAGAACCCATCCATAGCCATGTACCCTGGTTTCTTAAAAACTAACCCATGAACTCTAATGTTACTGAACACAAATATATACATAAAGTATTTTAAGCAAGGAGAACATGAATGCCATAACTGGTATATCAATTGAGAAAAATCATGCACATCATAAACCCTCAGTAATCAACCAAACCCCAAAGCTCAGAACTAATTGTACAACAACATGGGTTTACATAAATAAACACCAAAACATTCATTAATAATTCTGTCATAATTATATTTCATCAAATTCAGTCCTTTCGAAGAACATTTCACAAAATTATAGTTAAGTTCTGTCATAGGCTTGACTCAGAAGAGCCTGGAACTGTATTAATTTTGGACGGCTAGTTTGAACAAAAATAAACCCAAAACTTTCATTATATTACAAGTTATAGTCTAAAACTCATTCTTGACGAAGCCGCAATATCAAACAAATTACAAGCTCTCAACACCATCCATCTAAGAGAAGATTCTACGAAATAAGGTACATTAAAAAAGTTGCCAAAACACATGGAAGGAGAAAGGAGAAGTGGAGTTCAACATTAGAATCATCCTTAACAATGCACATGCCAAATAAGAGTTTCGAACTAGACCCTGAGGTAATACCTGCACAACAAATCACCATGAGAAGGGAACCACCTCTTAGATCATTCAAGAACATTCAACCATGAAATGTGAGTAGGTTTACCTATAGGAGAGCTGGGAAGTCATTGAAGCTGCAACTGAAATTGTATGGAAATAGACCACTTTAGTGAGGGAAGATTTGGAAAAATACTTACAAGAATATTAATGACATTACTTCAGTGGAACGAAGGTTACCTCGGGACATCGAAGCATTGATCCTTGCTTGAAGACTGTGAAGGACCTGGTTGAGCTCTCCATTGCTGCCCAAAATGCCATTAATCCGTTAAACAATCCCAGAACTGTATTAATCCAACCTCAATGGAAGAAATAAGGCATAACAACATGAAACAAGTAGAATGGGGACGTGGATAGCACCTGGAGTCTTAGAAGCAACCTGGCAGAAGAGTTTCAGAAGTTTTCCATGACAGAGCAAAGCGACGAGGTAAAGGCGCACCAAATGAATGACTCCTACCAAGACAGTCGAATAAACCTTCATCCTAGCTAGAGAAATCAACACCATCAATCGACGTTGATCAGACGATATACAGGCAGCCAGCCCAACCTCGGAATCCTTCCACGGTAAGTTAAGGTTATTAACACCATCAAAAGTGGCAAGTACGAGAACGCGTGTTCCAAGTAGGAGGATACCCTGGGGACCTATAACATTAATGGTAGGTAGCTTACCCGAGGACATTGAGGGAGCACGGGAGCAATACTAGTAGCAGTGGGATGAACCATGTAGACTGCCTCTTTCCGACTCTACAACTCCAACTCTAACCCTTTAACAAATACTAACCCAATACATTACCATAACATTCATGCCATTCCACGTAGGATGGACCAATGAGTAGACAAGGCATTAATATAATAATGTTTTAATGTTGGAAAGATTAATGTAGTAATTTATTTATTTATTTTTTTTTTTTTTTATATACACATAGGTAGGATGTTATATAATATATTATATAATATATATATATATATATAATATTATATATATATATGTTTTAAATTATTTTGAGAATTAATTTATTGATTGTTTTATATTCATAATATTTTTGTTATTAGTTATTTTTATTAAGAATAAATTAAAAGATTTGGTTTATACGATCATATCAACTTGAAATCTTTTATTTATTAATGGAGATCTAATGGCACATTTAGTAAAAAATTATGATATATGTATTAGTTGTAATGATACATTAGAGGGATGTAGAGTTAAGTAAATTACTTATGTTCTAATAATAGAAGATTAAGTTAATTGTAAAAGGTGTGAATTGCTTGTCCAACATATTTCTTGAATGTACAAGTTTATTTAAGACAAAACAAGGATATAACAAGGACACAAAAAATAACTTTAATCTTTTTTTAATATATTAAAGGAAAAATAAAATAACGTAATAATTAAAAAAATAGCAGCAAGTGTGCACTAGATGTAATGCAATTTTTTTTAGATAGTTAGATGTGTGTGATCCTGAACTATGTTTTAAACATGTTCCTATTAGTAATAAGATTTTAATGACAATTGACCATTTTTTATATCTCATTAGTAATTGAATTCGATTAAGTAAAAGCTTCAAAATCCAAATATTGTAATTTTGATTCAATGTGGATGATACAACATGAAACAAAAACAATATCTACATTGGTTAAAATAAGCAAAAACTCATGAATTAGAGCTAACCAATAATAGTTTTCCAACAAATTAGAAGTTTATGGAAATTGTTTAAAAATGGTCATCTATTATCAAAACCCAAGATGTGAAAGATAAATGATATATAAAGTGGTAGAGCTTTGGTAGAAAGAAAGTTTAGGTCTAGAGAATCTAACAAGTAGTACAGAATCATTTTCAGCTATTGAATTGTATATCCCTACACAATTTGTGTAACTTTTGGTTTTTCTTGCACAAAAAGTGTCTAAACAAAAAGTTAGGTAAAATACATTTGTATAAATAACAAACATATCCTTCTTTAATTAAAATTTTGAGTACAACATGTTATAGAAATAAGATCATGGTTGGCTTTCAAATTATATTTATCTATAAGTTAGAAATATGGTTTTCATTCAATTTCAAGCTACTACTTGATAAATTTGACTTTTAAACATTAGGAAAAAGGAGTTTTTGACATGATAATTGTTATTGGACATATGATATAAGGACATGACAAAGGAGGGGTTGTGTGACAATCACTTATTGTGAGATGTAGATTGATTTTGACACCATTTTCGGGTTTTGATGAAGATCTTGCAAAGCATAATTTCATGATATCATTAGAATAATAAAAGATCAAGGGCCACTAATAAAAATCAAATGAAATTTATGGGTTATCAATATAAGTAAGGGAAAATTTGTCTACAAGTGCATTAGATGAAAATTATAGTCCATAATGTACAAGATGATCATTACATCATTAATTTTCTATCAGAGATGATCATCACAAACTATGCGCTACCTAGGTGAATTCTGCATCACTTTGTACATGAACTGAAGTGAATAGTTGATGAGTTGGTTATTGCAATTGAATCATTTTTTTTTCTATTCTAATTTTGTGCATTGTATATAAAGGTGTCATTTCCAAAAGAGCACTACCACACTAGATATGTCAACAATATCATTTGTGTATTGCACTTTGGTATTCCATGAGGGTGTGATGAGCCATAGATTTGCATTACGATTAAGATAATGTAAGTTATTGGTTCAATGGTCTCTCAAGTGATTTTTGTAGGAAAAAGTTATCCATGATGCATATTAATTCCAAAAAATGAGTGAAATCAGGCACAAACAAGTTGGAATAATCACCTGCTTCCCTAACTTATAAAATTTACATTATTCTTTTTTCACATTAATAAAAGAGCAACTTTTTTTCTCTTTTTATTTCAACTTAATCAAAACAATAATAATACCAATGTTAAAAAACTAGAATAAAAATAAAAATTCCACTTAAAACATGGTATAAATTTAAACAAATTTCAAATTAAAACAATACAAATTTATTAAATTAATTAAAAAAAAACAATTACTATAGCCACTCCACATAAAGGTTAAATATTAATAATCTACCCATTCCTATCCCTTTTATTGAAATTAATCATCATTTATGGTTTATTTTTAATTAAATTTACAGATTATTTAATCATCTATATGATTATTTTGTAATTACACTGTAATTTGTAGTGCACAACAATTACATTGGTTTTGGAAAGAAAAGTGATGTTATGCTAAATATAGTCACAAAAGAAGAAATGCACAATATAACAACATAAATTTAAAGTTAATTTTTTTTTAATTTTTTTTCACTTTCATTTTTTCAATTTTGAAGATTAATTTGTAAATTTATTAAGTTTAATAATAATTGAATTTTAAAGTTACAGTGAAACTAGAAATTAAATTAGTTGTGAAATAAGGAATTAAATTAGTTGTGAAATTT
>APFE031747192.1:22836-34432 GCA_000404065.3 Pinus taeda
AATAATATATATTCACTTAAAAAAACCGAAAGTTATACAAACGCAAATAATAAAAATGTTAAAAATGGGAGAAATATACGTACAATTTTCTAACGAAAAAAGTCACATTCATCGTTGAGGTGTTAATGCGGGGTTTTAATGAAAATCTGTGTTTTGTTTATGGACCATGAAGACAATGTGAAATAGTAATGAAAACATTTATCTAGTTTATTATTTTATGTTTAAGGCAGAGTATTTTATTAGGTTTAAATCAATAAAAATATTAATGAAAATATTTGTTCCTAGCCCATTCGATCGAGAGCTCCTTGAGCTGTAATAGATTCGCACAGAAACCCTTAGCCAGGGAGTCAGCTCGGTCTATCGGATGTAAGGGCAAGAAATCCGATACTAGTTTGATATATGCAGGATCCTGAAGCCAACCATGATTGAATTTAAATGGTGCCTTTGGCTTTTTATTTCGGCCATTTATTTCTAAATAGATGGGATGGTGGTCAGATATACCCCCATTCCCCACCCATTGTCTGAAATGATGTAGTATTTGTAGCAATGTCCCCTTCATCAGGAATCTATCAAGTCTGCGGGCTAGGGCTGCATCACCGATCCTTTTGTTCCTCCAGGTGGGAAGAGGCTTGATCATGGGCACATCACTCAAGTCATGCCTATCCAATAGGTCTATCATGAACGCTGTCAAGGGGTCTATTTGTGCAGAGGCTCCCCATGATTCCCCATAACCTAGGGAAAAATTTAGGTCCCCCCCAATGATAAGGTGTTCAACTGATAAAATAGATAATCCCAAAAGGTTATTCCAGAAGGATTCTCGTTGCTGGCATGGCCCGTATATATTGATAACCCTAAGGGTGGTGCCCAAATTCGTAGAGAAAAAATCAAACCCCAGAAAGCCAGGTCCACCCCAAGTACCTTGTGCTTTGATGGTGGCAGGGTTGAATCCAATGGCTAAACCACCAGATCGGCCTGTAGAATCCATAGTTGTGAATTGCCAACCGGGAAAGATAGAGGATAGTGCAGCCGTAATGGATTCCGCAGGCCCTAGGGTTTCTTGCAGTAACATGATATCAACTGGAGAAGATTCATACAGTCTCTTAAGGGCTAGTTTCTTTGAGGCACTAGCCAGGCCTCTGCAGTTAAATGAAAGGCACTTCATGGGGGAAGGTGTCCCGGGGTGTTCTTCGCTCTAAGTACCCCATCTATGGTGGATTGCCTTCCAGTGGCTACCTCTGCCCCGGCTCTCCGAATTGCCTTTGTAAGGTCATATTTCCTCCCTCGTGAGGGCAGGGAGGGAGGACCAGGTGTAATAATGCCCGAACCAATATGTGAGGATTGCGAGCCCTGAGATTGATTACGAGGCCGCAGGAAGTAGGGATGGCTTGTGCCCCTGGGTGACGAGAGGGAAGATGCAGGTGATGAGGTGGGGAGCATGGAAGTGATCACAGGGGCAATGATAGAGGTTGATGGCATCGAACAAACAGCAGCAGATAATGAAGGTGCAGATAACGGAGATGATGATAATAAAGTCAATGGAGGAGATAGAGAGTTACCCGGAATGCCCTCAGATGCTGTAGATGTAGCCGCCCTGGATCTGGTGACAGGAGCAGAAGGATGCCCAAGTGAGGTACCCTGAGCCATTGTAGCAGTATCATTGGGGATGCTTGCCGCCGGAACATGTTGTGCAGCCGGAGAAGAAGCTCGCGGGGTGTGAATGGAGGCATCAGTAGCATCTGCACATTTTTGGTTGAGCGGACAGTCCTTAAAGACGTGCCCAACCCGGTGACAGTGACGACATCTGAAAGGTACGCCTTCATAATCAAGGATCTGGACACGAGTATACCTCCCCCAGTGAAGTGTGATCTTTTCTTCCAGACCCTCCCTAGTATCCAGGTGCACCAGGATCCGAGCTAGGGTTCGGTTTCTGGACTCTACGAATGTGCGATCGTGGTCGAGGTAAGTGCCCAGAGCGTTGCCAATGTGGATGAATGTCTCTTCGTTCCAGTATTGAAGGGGTAAACCCGGCAACCGAACCCATAGTGGCCCTGCACCAATATGTTCTCTCTCCGGATCGAATAGGGGACTCCAGCGTTTGAGCAATACCGGTGCCATCTCGATGTGCCAAAATTTTGTAAGAACCAGATCTGTGTAATTCTCCTTGGCGAAATGTAGGGCAAACCAGCCGCGAGAGAGGACCTTTACTTCGGGAAGTTCCATTAAGATCCCACCCCAAATTTCTTTAACCCAATGGGTTAACCTGGTAGCAGAGTAGGCACGGCCCCGGACATGACCTACCAGAATTGTATTGGCCATGACTGCGGTCTCCACAATGGTAGTGGCCTCACTAAACCAAATGGCAATGTCCTTCGAGGTAGATTTTACGCACTTGGTTCTCTTTTTACCCGATCTCGGAGCGGAAGGGTGATGTATCAGGGGATCCGGGTGGCTATCTGGCGGATTTTCCCTAGAAGTGCCGACTTTGACCGCAGGGGTTTCGAAGCACCCTGAGGGTGAGTTCAAAAGCGCGGAAAAGCCCGATGATGATGGAGGAGCCTGTGATGTGGAGGGCGGCGCTGGAAAGGAAGTGGATGGGGGTTGTGATTCGAAAGGCGGCGATGGAGGGATCACAGAAGATAAGAAGCGGAGAGTACCCGGCGACAATGGGGGGAGATCCAGGCCAGGTGATATGGTTGTGACAGTGCCTTCAGGCGTTCCAGAGGGTGGGGGGACCGGGATGGAAACCGAAGGAGTGGGGTGCGACCCAGAGAACAGGGAAACCGGAGCCTCAGGCGGTGGAGCGAAAATGGGGCGGTCAGGGAAAATCTGCGACGGTTGTAAGTCCTCGGAGTAATCGAGTTCCTCCTCTGTCTCCATGACATCGTTAACCGGCTCCATGGATGACAGTGACCGCGACAGTTGTGCCCTGAAAAATCGGGCCCGGTCGGAATATCGTGAGGTGGCTGCGGAATGCTGCAGGATGCGAGGGTAGGGTTTTCGAGTTGCCCTAGCCGAAACCCTTGCGGTTTGCCTCAGAGCGCGCCGCGGTCTTCATCCCTCCCATCTGCTGAAATATATCTATTTAACAACAACTATCTTAATGAAGGATTCATTTTTGAGTTCCATATACTTGGTTTACAATTTTTGCAATCTTATTTGGAATTGCTTATAAGATTGTTACACACACACTCTAATATATATGTGTGTGTGTGTGTGTGTGTGTGTGTGTGTGTGTGTTTTTAAATATATATATATATGTTTTAAATATATTTGAGATTATTATTATTGATTTGTTTTATATTCATAATATTTTGTTATGAGTTATTTTTATTAAGAATAAATTAAAAGATTTGGTTTATACGATCATCTCAACTTGAAATCTTTTATTTATTAATGGAGATCTAATGGCACATTTAGTCAAAAATTATGATATATGTATTAGTTGTAATGATACATTAGAGGGATGTAGAGTTAAGTAAATTACTTATGTTCTAATAACAGAAGATTAAGTTAATTGTAAAAGGTGTGAATTGCTTGTGCAACATATTTCTTGAATGTACAAGTTTTTTTACGACAAAACAAGGATATAACAAGGATACAAAAAATAACTTTAATCTTTTTTAATATATTAAAGGAAAAATACAATAACGTAATAATTAAAAAATAGCAGCAAGTGTGCACTAGATGTAATGCAAATTTTTTTAGATAGTTAGATGTGTGTGATCGTGAACTATGTTTTAAACATGTTCCTATTAGTAATAAGATTTTAATGACAATTGACCATTTTTCATATCTTATTAGTAATTGAATTCGATTAAGTAAAAGCTTCAAAATCCAAATATTTTAAATTTGATTCAATGTGGATGATACAACATGAAACAAAAACAATACCTACATTGGTTAAAATAAGCAAAAACTCATGAATTAGAGCTAACCAATAATAGTTTTCCAACAAATTAGAAGTTTATGGAAATTGTTTAAAAATGGTCATCTATTATCAAAACCCAAGATGTGAAAGATAAATGATATATAAAATGGCAGAGCTTTGGTAGAAAGAAAGTTTAGGTCTAGAGAATCTAGCAAGTAGTACATAATCATTTTCAGCTATTGAATTGTATATCCCTACACAATTTGTGTAACTTTTGGTTGTTCTTGCACAAAAAGTGTCTAAACAAAAGGTTAGGTAAAATACATTTGTATAAATAACAAACATATCCTTCTTTAATTAAACTTTTGAATACAACAACATGTTATAGAAACAAGATCATGGTTGGCTTTCAAATTATATTTATCTGTAAGTTAGAAAATATGGTTTTCATTCAATTTCAAGCTACTACTACTTGATAAATTTGACTTTTAAACATTAGGAAAAAGGAGTTTTTGACATGATAATTTTTATTGGACATATGATATAAGGACATGACAAAGGAGGGGTTGTGTGAGAATCACTTATTGTGAGATGTAGATTGATTTTGACACCATTTTTAGGTTTTGATGAAGATCTTGCAAAGTATAATTTCATGATATCATTAGAATAATAAAAAATCAAGGGTCACTAATAAAAATCAAATGAAATTTATGGGTTATCAATATAAGTAAGGGAAAATTTGTCTACAAGTGCATTACATGAAAATAATAGTCCATAATGTACAAGATGAGCATTACATCATTAATTTCCTATTAGAGATGATCATCACAAACTATGCACGACCTAGGGTGAATTCTACATCACTTTGTACATGAACTGAAGTGAATAGTTGATGAGTTGGTTATTGCAATTGAATCATTTTTTTTTCTATTCTAATTTTGTGCATTGTATATAAAGGTGTCATTTCCAAAAGAGCACTACCACACTAGATATGTCAACAATATCATTTGTGTATTGCACTTTCGTATTCCATGAGGGCGTGATGAGCCATAGATTTGCATTACGATTAAGATAATGTAAGTTATTAGTTCAATGTCTCTCAAGTGATTTTTGTTGGAAAATGTTATCCATGATGCATATTAATTCCCAAAAATGAGCGAAATCAGGCACAAACAAGTTGGAATAATCACCTGCTTCCCTAACTTTTAAAATTTACATTATTCTTTTTTCACATTAACAAAAGAGAAACTTTTTTTCTCTTTTTATTTCAACTTAATCAAAACAATAATAATACCAATGTTAAAAAAACTAAAATAAAAAAATAAAATTTCACTTAAAACATGGTATAAATTTAAACAAATTTCAAATTAAAACAATACAAATTTATTAAATTAATTAAAAAAAAAACCAATTACTATAGTTACTCCACATAAAGGTTAAATATTAATAATCTACCCATTCCTATCCCTTTTATTGAAATTAATCATCATTTATGGTTTATTTTTAATTAAATTTACATATTATTTAATCATCTATATGATTATTTTGTAATTACACTGTAATTTGTAGTGCACAACAATTACATTGGTTTTGGAAAGAAAAGTGATGTTATGCTAAATATAGTCACAAAAGAAGAAATTCACAATATAACAACATAAATTTAAAGTTAATTTTTTTTAATTTTTTTTCACTCTCATTTTTTCAATTTTGAAGATTAATTTGTAAATTTATTAAGTTTAATAATAATTGAATTTTAAAGTTACAGTCAAACTAGAAATTAAATCAGTTGTGAAATAAGGAATTAAATTAGTTGTGAAATTTCGTTATTTGTTGAACAAAAAACTCTATTTTATACAATAATTTGGTTATTAAAATTTATAAATTACATATACACTTCTATTTAATTTAAATTTATAATATATATAAAAAAAACTCATTATAAATTACTTTTAATTATTTACTTGCTTCCCAACTACAGCATAAAAATATCTATATTAAAACTTAAAACTCTAAATAACATTACCTCATTTATATCAAAATAATCTTTAATTTACAAAAAAAAAATAGATTTCAAAAAAAAAGTTATTCTAACATACATTATATATATAAAAATATATATAATTTTATACTACATTTAATAAATATGAAATTTATTTATTACAATTAAATATTAAAAAATTATAACATTCTAAATGTTATTGTAAATTATGAATTAAACAACATCAATAAAATAATATATGTATGAATTTATTTATTTTAACGAATTAAATAATAAAAAATTTATAAACATTCTAAATGTTATTGTAAATATGAATTAAAAAACATTAATAAAATAACATATGTAATTTACAATATCCAGAATACAATTATGAAACAATTATCAATAATGTAAACCATTTTGTTTTGGGATTTTGAACGCCATGGATTAAATTTCAGAGATAAACAATTTGTACGGGAAAGAGTAAATATAGAAGGCTTTAAGTATGGGTGACACAACACTAAGTCCATGCTATTGGCAAAGTGACATTACTGCAATTATAAAGTGACATTGCAGTTTTTCCGTAAGAATTATGTAAAATGTGTCTATTGTAGCTAAATAATTTAGTTAGAGATGGTGAATTGGCTTGTGAGGTTAATTTATATTTATATATATATAAGTCTTTGTAATTTTTTTTTTTTTTATATTCTTATTTTTTGATGGTTTAATTTGTTAAATTTTTAATAACTTGTTTTAAGAGTTAAAATTGAATTTTAGAAAATAAAAAATTTGTAGAAAAAATAAATGGTTAATGTTAAATGTTATTATTTATAAAGTTGATTAGAGCAACAAACATCCACATCTCTTTTCAATGTCTCAATAATACATCTAATATTCCCATTTCATCTAGAGTGAATCTTTCACATAATGAAAACTAGAGATGAGCTATTATTGTTTCAATTTAGGGGTTTAAGCAAGAAATATAGGAGACTATGGAAAGAGAGTACATTGTGGAGTTTGGTTTCAAAGATATTAAAAACTTCAATAAAGCAATTGAAATCAATTAATTTTAGCAAATATTTTCTTTTCTTCTTCATAAAGTGATTTATGTTATTTAGTGATAAGTCATCTTTGTAAGCATTTATATTCAATTTTTGTGAGTAGCCTTTTGTTTTTTCTTTCACTTATTTCTATTAAGTTTGAGTGTCTTTTTTTCCATACACCAAATACAAAAATAGCATTAATGAAAGTATCTTTGCAATTAATGACACTCCCTGTGGTTCTACGTTTTTTATCAAGGTATTTTAAAATTGTCAATTCACTAGTTTTGCTTTAACAAATTATGGTTGAAAGAAACTACAAGGGGAAATAGATGCAATGGCATAGAGACAAGAGGTTAGAGACACTCTCATGACATAAATGAATAATACACTTATTGGTCGATTCATTCAACATCAGTAAATGGTGTATGTTTTCATTGTGGGTTTCATATATTTATAGTCACATCATTTAAAAAATCATTAATGATGTATAGTCACTAACTCTAAGCGATATTAGTTAGGTAAAAAAACACATGTATGGTATGATTGCTCTATTTTTGTCACCTGACCATTAGTTCTAAATGGACTATTGCCTCATATCTTTCACTTTCTATGTTTCCAAAATAAATTAATATAGTAAAATTTAATTTTTTTTGTCATGAAACATTCAATAAAATTGACAAAGAATTATTATGCTTCTAGCAAAAGCTTAGCCTTTAGACATAGAATTATAATCATATTGCTTCTGGCTAGATATGAAAGTTTAGTTAAAAAAATACAAAATACAAAAATTCAAGTTAGCATCATCTTTTCCATAAGAAAATATGAACTAAACAGCCAAACATAAGATAATATCTCTACCTTTTGCCTTATTGCTACAAAGTTATTCTAACAATCTCAGTTAACAATTGAAAATTTTCATGAACTACCTTAGATTTCATAGCTTCCATTTACAAAGGAAGATATAATTATCCTTTTGCTACTACAAGTAGACGTCATGCAACAATTCTCTATTGCTACAAAGTTATACTAACAATGTCAATTAACAATTGAAAAGTATAATAAAATCTTTGATTCTTCAATATCTAAGCATAAATATTTAGATAGTTATAATCTCAGGACTAATATTACTTTACAAATATTGTGAAAAAACACTTTTCTACCAATGGTCTAATTTCCTTAATAAAATATCACTTACACAAATTATATAACATTTTTATTCACTAAATTTATTTTAAAAAATCATTTAACTTGGAAAAAATTTAAACATACATTTTAAACCTACAAATATAAAATAAATACTTACCTCAAATAAATAGAAAAAGAAGAAGAGAAGCTTTTCTTAATTGAAGCGGCTAGACAAATCAATGTAAACTAAAAATTATAAAATATATTCTCAATATACTTACTCAATAATTAAAAAGAAAAAAGAAAAAAAGGCGGCTAAGTTAACTAAATATCCTAAAACTGTATTAGAAAGTTGATAGTATAACATGAAAGTCCTAGACCAAGCCCCGATACGGGAATGGCACGTGGTATTCCAATTATGCTTAAATTGAGTTTTAATCGAAGAACCATTTTTATTGCTATAATTTTTCGATTATAATTTTTCCTTCGCTCATAGTAGTACAAAGCCAATATCTTTTTTTACTAAATATTATTTTCCATATAAACATTTATGCAGAAAAGATATTAAAATTAATAGTATTTATTTGTTAATTATATATATATATATATTAAGTTAAAATATTTTAATAAACAGAAATAGTAAATATAATTAGATTATTTTTAATGTTATATTTTTTAAGTAAAAGGAATATAAAATTTAATTGGAACTTTTTATTATATGAAAGATGAGTATTTTATTTTAATTTTTTATTAAAATTTGAGATTAATTTTCGGAAAATATAATTATTAATTATTTACAATTAAAAAAACTTGTTAAACATTTAATAATTAAAAATAATAATTTATATATATTACTAAAAACCGAAAGTTATACCAACACAAATAATAAAAATGTTAAAAATGGGGAAAATAAGGGAGAAATATACTTACAATTTTCTAACAAAAAAAGTCACACTCATCATTGAGGTGTTAATGCGGAGTTTTAATGAAAATCTGTGTTTTGTTTATGGACCATGAAGACAATGTGAAATAGTAATGAAAACATTTATCTAGTTTATTATTTTATGTTTAATGTAGAGAATTTTATTAGGTTTAAAGCAATAAAAATATTAATGAAAACTCGTATTTTAAAAGATGAGTTTATCTATATATAAAAGAATCGTTCCCGATATAAGAATCGTTCCCAATATAGTTGAGATTATAATTATTGATTTGTTTTAAATATAAATAAAATTATAATTATTATTTATTTTATATTTATAATATTTTTATTAACTACTCAAATGAAAACGTTTTACTAACTAATAATATCCCATAACAAATTTAAGTAAAAATTTATGATATTTGGTACGGGTTGTATCTAATGCTTAAGATTTTCTTGGGAAGGATGTAGAGCAGGAGCAATTTGCTTATCTCAGATATAAAAGAGTTTTTGAGCAAATTGTAGAAAGGTGTGAATAACTTGTCAAATAATTGTTTGGGTTATAATATTATAGTATATATATTTTAATTTTATTAATGTGTTTATTTTTATTTAAAGTAAAAAATTTAATTAATAGTAGAGTAGAATAATATTTTTTTTTTTATATATTAAATGAAAATAAAATAAATAAGAAATGAAACATAAGAAAATAGTGTGATTTTTTTTTAAATAATATATTGTATGTGATTCTCAATTATGTTTGAATATTTTTTTTGAATAATACAATATTATGAAAATTAATATTTTTTATATTATTATAGTAATTGAATTGAGGTAAATAAAAGCTTTCAATATAAATATTTTATTTTTGATTCAATGTGGTTGATACAACATAAAACAAATTTATATTGGTCAAAATAAAGAGAAACTCATTAATCAAAATTAACCAAGACACAATTTTCCAACAAACTAGAAGTTAATGGACACATACAATATTGGCGTGGAAAATGGTCAGTATTGGTGCCAATATTGTAGTACGAGTACTGTGTGACCGTGAAATCAATGGTCAGTATTGGTGCCAACACTGTAGTACCAATACTATGTGATCATGAAATCATGTTGTACCAATACTTTGTGACTGTGAAATCATTGCAAAATAAGAGCATAACTAATAGAAAGCAAGAAAAATAAAAAATAAAAATATTTAAACAAATAAATATTTTTGTTTTTATAATGTTAACTTTAGATGTGGATTTTTAACTTTTGGTCAAATAGCTACTAATTGGGTTGTCAATGCCTTACCCAATAAGTATTGTGTGACCGGGAAATAAAGAAAAGGCAATGTGAAAAAAATAGAGTGACTGCCGAGTAGAGGAGTGCGGCCCAACTAGAAGCGTTTACTAAACATTGATAGCCTATAACCACTCAACAAGTACGTTTCCTCACTGAAACTTCCCAATACATGTCGCTTATGCTACTGTCATGCCACATCTCTGAACATGGAACGTCTTCCATGAATGCAACCCTGCTAACATCTGGTATTCCCTGAGAAAAGCTTTATGCATGCAGTGACACATTTCCACACCACCCTTATCTGCTGACTCGTTTAAAAACAGTCTTCCTTGCAAGGAGGAAGTTTTTTGGCTCTCTCCCATCCCCCCTGCGTGCCCCTGGAGCGGTGGTGGGTTTCGTTTTATCTCTTGATCCAGTTATCTAAGTCACACTGCTTCCTCCATGGACTTTTTATCTCAACTGCATTATCGTCGGTCCCTGCTTTCTGTTTTTGGTGTGTCGGCAATTTTCCTCTGCACTCTTCTCTCGGCATGCTCACGGCTCCAGGTCAGTAAGCTTCCCTTCTTTTGAATTATATAAAAATCGCTGTGTAGAAAGGTTTTTTTTAACAATCATAAAATGGTAGTTAAACTATGTTCTTGGATATCAATCTGAAGCATTTTACCTAGTTTTTTCATGTGCTTATGTTTCGAAACACTGATTTTATTATAAAGAAGATATGTCTGTTTTTTCTCTGCTATAATATTGAATGCAATTGATGGGGACTGTAAACCCAGAAAATTTATGGGTATCCATATACAAGTTGAAAGACTATGTTATAATCACCAAACCATACTCAGATATAAGATTCAAATTAGGCCACTGGTGGTGTTCATGCGAAGTTTTTTGTTGCTGCATTGCATGTCCTAATGCCTCATCCTAAACAATTCTAGTTTTTCTGAACTAAAATTCTCTGGTATTCTCCTTCGTTACTGTTGACCTCCTGGTTTTCCCGAGCTGGCCCCCTTATTCAGAGTACACAGAAATTTTTTAGGTACCGGAAAACCCTCCCTGCACAAATTCCTATTTTTAAGGTCAGTGTTAGGCAGAGTTTTTTTGAAAACTCAAGCTTACATTTCTCAGGGATATTAAACCTAAAAGGGACGGAGTCAGTACTCTAGGGAAAAGGAAAGCCACCATTTTTCAAAAACTCACGTCTTCCTTCTTAGAACAACATCATACTCTTTCAAATAGGGAGGACAGATGGCCTCCTATTTACTACTTTCCCGTTGGAAAGCGAGTCTCTATATTCTCGAGACTTCTTTTTGTCAGTACTTTCATCAGAAAAATCTCGAATTTTCTAGGGGGATCATACTTTCTCTGGGTTT
>APFE031747195.1:0-30363 GCA_000404065.3 Pinus taeda
AGAAATCAACAGGTTGAAGGCTCAAATGGCAAGGACATTTGATATGAAAGATCTAGGAGCAGCAAGACAGATTTTGGGCATGGAGATTTTCATAGACAGGAGCAATGGTAAGCTATGGCTATCACAACAAAAGTATATTGAGAAAATACTTTTGAGGTTTGGTATGGAAAATGTGAAGCCTGTTTCCATCCCTTTAGCTTCCCATTTTAAGCTTTCTTCGAGTTTATGTCCTAATACAGATGAAGAAAAGGATTATATGTCTCGAATTCCATATGCCAATGTAGTAGGCTGTTTAATGTATGCGATGGTTTGTACTCGACTAGATGTTTCACATGCAGTTGGGGTTGTCAGCAGGTACATGGCAAATCCAGGTAAAGAACACTGGTCAGCAGTGAAATGGGTGCTTCAGTACTTGAGAGGCAAAAGTAGTTATTGTATTACTTACAATAAGAGTAGTGAATTTGTTTGCGGATATGTTGATTTCGATTTTGCAGGTGATTTGGATAAGAGAAGGTCAACTTCAGGGTACGTATTTACTCTTGCAGGTGGAGATATCAGCTAGATGTCAAAGCTACAGAACATTGTTGCTTTATCCACTACTGAAGCAGAATACATTGCTGCTTCTCATGCTGCAAAGAAGCAATTTGGTTGAAAGGTTTGTTTGGTGAATTTGGTAGGTTGCAGGACAACATCAAGTTATTTTGTGACAGTCAAAGTGAAATACATTTGGCTAAGAATCCGGCCTACCATAGTAAATCAAAGCATATACCGATCAAGTACCATTTTGTAAGACAGGTTATCACTGAAAGGGGAGTCTCTCTTGAAAAGGTGCATACAAAGGAGAACTGTGCAGACATGTTCATGAAACTAGTTTTGTTAGAGAAGCTACGTTGGTCTTTGGCTTCTCTTGGCTTGTAGAAAAGATAAAAATAATAAACAAACAGGGTATAAGGCTAATTGTTGTCAAGGTGGAGATTGTTGAGATTTTCGGTTTTCATAAATTAGGTAAAAATCTCAAGTGTATGACAACAATAGGATTTGTTTCTATATTAGCTCTATTTTGTTGGGAAAGAGTTAATGTATCCTATATTTGTTATGAGAGGATTTATGAGTCAATTAGATTCTCTTGGCTATAAAATATATGCCCGTACAGATATTGGATGAGTTAGTGAGTGTGAGGAAATAATTATTTTGTAATCTCCTGATTAATAATAAGATTGTCGATGCCTCTGTAGGTGGACGTAGCCCAAATTGGTTGGGTGAACCACGTTAAATCATTGTGTTTATGTGTGTATGTTTTTATACTGTATTTTGTCTTTGAGTTTCCGTTGCGCGTTGTTATGCTTCAACAGGTAGCATTGACGAGCGTCTAATCCACGAACGACAGCGTAACACTACTGCACACGCACTTTACATATACAATATCATTCGCTAGAAAGTATTTCAATAGCAATATAGCCATTGGCAGGAGAATATCTCAACATAATAGAAAAAAAAGACGTCTGTCCATTAGCCTAATACTACAAGATTCCTAACTTTACACTTGTTACATTGACAAAGGCCTACTTGACCAGCCATTAAAACAAGCCAACACCTCAAGGTACTAATTCTCAATATTATAATGAGGCACATGGCTATATTAATAGCCTAGATTCTCACTGCAATTAATTTTGTACAATTTGTTTGTTTGAGAAATCCCCTCATGTTTAGAAGATTCCATGACCCCTCATGGGTAAGGACATAATGACTTTTCCAGCATCAATATTCAAAAAATGAAATGATTTTTCTTTTAATTCTAAATTTGTATTAATCTAAATTTAATGAAATAGATATTACATTTAATATATAAATTGTATTATTGTGGTGGAGAAATATTCTATACTAAATGTTGTATAAAAGACATTTTATTACCGTGTTGCTCAAAACTAAACAGAGGTGTAATTCTTTCTATATTTAACATAAATTTAACAAGTACATATATAGCTATTATAAACCTTTTTCAAATATTACATTTTAAAATAGATTTGACCCAAAAAATTTAATACCTAAATACTTGATAAATGGAAATTAACATAAACAATTTGTTAAAAATATATTCACACATTTCAAAAAACATAACATCCTTTAAAAATTATATCAAACATAAAAATTACTTATAATTTTAACATTTAACATCACCAACTAATATAATATAATAAAATATCCATAAATTCTAACGTCAAGGCACTGCTTATACTAATATCGAAAATATTCAATACTACATGCCATCAACAACTTTTCTTTACAATTGATTAATGTTAAGGCACTGTTTAAACTCCAACGTTTCTTTCCATCAACTGGCATTGCGTAAACTCCTGGGTAATCATAATTTTTAATGTCTCCCCCAAAAAAATCATTTTTTTTAATCGTCAAAATATAAATAATTCTTTTAAGATGGCAGAGAGAATGATTCATAAAAGCATTTTACCCGTCAAATATTTTAACCAGTTTTTCTCAATATCGTTAATATTGGTTGGAAGAGTGCTAAGTTAATACGAGACTCTCAATAATAATCATACTGCTCGGTGTAAAGAGTATTAAATGTTAAGTGGGATCTCGCATAATGTGTTGTCGTATTTGAAGTAATTGAAATGCGACAATGTATAATGTTGTGTTAAAAAGTAACTATGAAGTTTTTATATTAAATAATATTTAAAGTTGTTTTATGTTTCTTAATAAAGTAGGTATTTAGTATATAATATTTAATATTATTTGTTTTTAGGGAGATTTTTTTGGATTTTCTGCTTGTTTAAAAATTTGATGTGAAATTTTGATGTGTGTTCTTTAAATTGATTTTTTGGCTATATATAGTTTCAGTACCTTGAAAAATTATTAGAGCATTTGGATTGTACAGAATTATCCATCAAAACTTGTGATTTCAATAAATTTTTATATGATTTAAAAAAAATTAAACCCATACTAGAAAAACATCCAAATTTTTTACTAAAAACAGCTTAATAAACAATTTAATGTTATTTAACAAAATAGTGATTTTATTAAAAGTTAAAATTATATTTAATACTATTTAATAAAATTAATTATCTTAAATATATAACATTTAATATTATTTAATAAAATGATTATTTAATGTTATTTAATGGTTGAGATTTTAATTTCTATTTTATAGAAAATAAATTATAATTGTCCAAGACTTTATAATATTTGGTAATTAGTATTGCATAATTCTATGTCACGTGATTATTCTCGAATAGAAGTTAAAAAGTCAGCCTACATTAATTATTTGTGAAAAATCCTACCCTATAATATTTATTTCTACTATAAATTTTTATTTATCATTTAATTGAATTTAATAAATTAATTGTCCAAGACTTTATAAGCATTTGGTAATCAATATTGTATAATTCTATGACACATGATTATTCTTGAGTAAAAGTAAAAAGTCACCTTACATTAATTGATTTTTCACTAATCACAACCCATAATGTAACGCCTTGAGGATTTGCGACGGGAGGCGCCGAGCGCCCGGGCGTGCACAACCGCACGACGACAGAGCGCGGGTGCCTTCGCACAAAATGCGACGTTACATGCGACGATGGGTGAATAGGTTTGCGACACTTAGTGGAGAGTGCGTGAGCGGTTGGAAGTTTATACCCACGACAGAGCGTGGTGTTGAAGGGCGAGCCGACTCACACATGGCGTTCACAATGGGGTGTCGAAGCATGTTTTGGGGGGTTCGGCCAAAGGGCGACCACCTCCACACGTAACCATGATGGAAGCCTATATACGTAGGAACATGGGAGCTCATTTGCCATCAACGCAACTCGCACAATCTCTTGTGGACTTCGCACAAAGGCAAGGGGAAGGGCGCAGATAAGGAGGAGTGCACATTTCTCATGCGCACTACTTGGGGAAGCTGCAGACTTGTTACTTCTTGTAAACGGTCAAAGGTTGGCAAGATGTGCTGGGGTTGGTTGCAGGTTTTGTGTAGGACTTGGGTAAGGGTGTTAGGTGGCTCAGGTGAGCACCGCCCTTCGTGCAAGAGGTGCACAAGATTATTGTAAAAGGCAGATTGCCTCTCATTGTAAATTTGGCTAAGTGTTGGCTTGGAGTTTGCCAAGCACACTTGTATTGTAAAAACTGATATTCTTAATAAACTGTTGGGCAGACTCACATTACGGGGAGTTTCCCCTCCCCTTTATACTTGTTGCAATTGTTGATGTTCTTGTTATATAATTGCGATGGATAATGAATGAGTATGGGCTTCATTAAGTATAAAGGATAATTGTATGTTTATTTGGTTGCGAAACACAAGCTAAGTAATGCGAAGGTGAATTTAGGCGTAGTCCATGTGCACGAGTATTGTTAAAAAGAAAGTGTTCGATGGTGCCACACCTCGCCGGCACGGTTGAAAGACCACCGTAGGCTTGGGGGCGTGACAGTTGGTATCAGAGCTAGTCTAAAGACTTGGAGGAGTCTTGCAAGGCTGGGTTGAGTAGGGTTGCTCGTAACGGTGAAGGGTCAAGGATGTCTATCTTGCAAGAAATGGGTTTTGCAACCTTCAAGGAATTTGAAGGGAGTCTACTTGAAGAATCAAGAGAGGTTGAGCAAAGGCTTGCAGAATGGGACAAGGTTATGTTCAAAGTAAGGGATGTTCTTCGTGCCTTGGTCAAGGAAGGAATTTCTGACGGAAATAGGGACGAAGCCTGTCGACTTGTGAAGGAAGTGGACTTGTTTAAAGCAGAATCCAAGGAATTGAAGATAAGGCAGGAATTGATTCGAAAGAAGTGGGAATGGCTAACTCTTGAGAAGAAGCATTCCATAGCTTTGGCTCATAAGGAGAAAGCTGTAGAATGTGATAAGGAAGAGGAAGCCTTGATAGTTGAAGATGTTGCAGACGTGACCATGATGAAGGATGAACTTGAGATTGATCAGGTTGGACCGGGATCGGGCATTTTGCAGACATGTATGGATGAGGGTACTCTCATGGAGGAACCTCATGATGATCATGATGATGATGTAAGTACTATTGATATATGTGTTTCATTTGAGCATTTGGTAGATGGACCGTGTGCAGGGAAGGGCAAAGCCAATTTGTCAATGCTAGGGAGCATCTTACCAGGAATCTTTATGATGAAACCTTGTATGGAGAAGCAAGGATTGTTGATTGTTGCAGGACTTGTTGGGGTTGTTTGTGACCTTATGAGAGAAGGTACAAAGGCCCGTGACAAGGGTGGAACTTGATGATCGTTGTGGATGAGTGGGTCATGCTTTAGCCACTTGGCTAAGTGCCCGGCATGACTCATGGAGAGTTTGAAGGGCACACACTTGGGTGGACTTCTCATGGCCGAGACCAAGAGATAGTCTTGGTGGACACTTTGGTGGAGGAGCTATGATGGAGAGACTCATGCGATGATGATGTTTTGGGTGGACTTCTCATGGCCAAGACCAAGAGATAGTCTTGGGGGACACTTAGGTAGAGGAGCTATGATGGAGGAAACTCATGACATGATGATATGGTTGGGTGACCGAGTTCACTAGACCAAAGATTGCAGCTTGGATAGGGATGACCGATGGTTGTGATGGGTCTACATGGTTGGACTACATGGACAACTTACTCATGGACATCAGGTTGGAGACATGGAGCATGGCATTCTTATGCAGGGACATATTGTGGGTGCACTTGTAGAGATGTCACTTATGGGCATCCAATGAGGTGTACTAAGGCATGGATGTTGAGCAGATAGATGTGCTAGTGTGACATGGAGACTTATACTTATAAGCCTATGGAGAGGTTGTACACTCTTGTGCAACAAAGCCATGGACTTGGATGGAGTTGTGAGCAGTCTATGGGGCATTCTTACTACATGCAGAGCTGAGGCATCTTGCAGAGACCTTTGGGTGGAGACTTGTATGCTTGCTAAATGTTGGTTGGGGATGGCTTATGGAGCTCATGATGACATGAGATTGTTGTGACTCTTGGAGACTTCATATATGGTGGACTTGGAGGATCTGAGGCATTGAGGAGATGAGGTCAGAGACTTTGGTGCGGGATGGGGTGCACACTTTCAAAGTGCATGTATGGGCATGGCTTGAAAGAGTGATTTGATGTGGATGATCGGTATGAGACACTTTGAGGTGATGGAGTTACGATGATGATGATGCCTCGGTGGCAACACTTGGGCATGGGTTGAGCCGAGACTCAACTACTTTTACACATGGGAGCTGATTGATCTTTGATCATGGGCAGCACATGGATACATGAGAAAGGTGTTCCCTTGAGGCACTTGACATGATGGAGAAAGGTATTCTCTTAGAACCCTTGGCAGACTTGAGGGATGACACATTGCAGATGTGATGAAGGTAGCTTCATGGACATGGATGTGGCAAACCGAGAGTTGGATTTTGATTAGATGGTCTCTTCATATGGAGAAGGCACACATATGGATGATGTTGGGATAGATGTGGCTGATTTCCTTTAGCACATTGGTACCAAACATCATGGACATGTTGCAGATGAGATGAGGATTACTTCATGGACCTGAGCATGGTTACTTATGGATGGATTCTTGATCGAGTTCAAAAATGTGACAGGAATATCTTGAGAAACGACTGATGGTGGCATGAGGATGTACATTCTCATGGTTTGGATGTGATGGTTGGATTAGCTACCCAACTAGTTCAGACATGGGGACTAGTAGTGTACATGAGATATGTTGGCATTGTGTTGGAGTATCATGGCAGCAGTTCACATGGGAACGACACATGATGAGGTCAACATTATATGTTGCAGTGAGCATGTAGCTTGAGATGGAGGGACCAGCCTTCCACGATGGAGCAACATGTGGAGATTGTGACATGATGGTTGATTGTCATGGATTGAGAGGACTTCCGATTGTTGAGATGAGAAGTTGGCACATGATTGAGGTGTGTTAACACTTGTTGACATATCATGGGCAGTTTTGCACATGGTGGCGCGATGCACATGATGGAGTTGACACATTGTTGCAGCGGACATGTAGGTTGATGTTGGAAGGATCAGCCTTCCATGGTGGAGAGCAGCATGGAGAGATTGTGGCAGGTGGTCGATGATCATGGACGTTCGATATATGACATATCGATGGAGCTATACATTGGTATGGACTATCTTGGTGACAGTTGGTCACTTAGATGAGACATGGTTGAGATGGAGTCCTACATATGTTGCAAGGATGTTTGCCATATGTGAGGAGTTGACATCATGGATATTGATGCTTGGGGACGTTGTCGAGGACGACAACGACTTCAGGTGGAGGAGGATGTAACGCCTTGAGGATTTGCGACAGGCGGGCGCCGGGCCCCCGGGCACGCGTGCACATCGGGCGGGCGTGCACGACCACACGACGACGGAGCGCGGGTGCCTTTGTACAAAAAGCGACGTTACATGCGATTATGGGTGAACAGGTTTGCGACACTTAGTGGAGAGTGCGTGAGTGGTTGGAAGTTTATACCCACGACAAAGCGTGGTGTTGAAGGGCGAGCTGACTCACACATGGCGTTCACGATGGGGTGTCGAAGCATGTTTTGGGGGGGTCGGCTAAAGGGCGACCACCCCCACACATAACCATGATGGAAGCCTATATACGTAGGAACATGGGAGCTCATTTGCCATCAATGCAACTCGCACAATCTCTTGTGGACTTCACACAAAGGAAAGGGGAAGGGCGCAGATAAGGAGGAGTGCGCATTTCTCATGCACACTACTTGGGGAAGCTGCAGACTTGTTACTTCTTGTAAATGGTCGAAGGTTGGCAAGACGTGCCGGGGTTGGTTGCAGGTTTTGTGTAGGACTTGGGTAAGGGTGTTAGGTGGCTCGGGTGAGCACCGCCCTTCGTGCAAGAGGTGCACAAGATTATTGTAAAAGACAGATTGCCTCTCATTGTAAATTTGGCTAAGTGTTAGCTTGGAGTTTGCCAAGCACACTTGTATTGTAAAAACTGATATTCTTAATAAACTGTTGGGCAGACTCACATTACGGGGAGTTGCCCCTCCCCTTTATACTTGTTGCAATTGTTGATGTTCTTGTTATATAATTGCGATGGATAATGAATGAGTATGGATTTCATTAAGTATAAAGGATAATTGTATGTTTACTTGGTTGCGAAACACAAGCTAAGTAATGCGAAGGTGAATTTAGGCATAGTCCATGTGCACGAGTATTGTTAACAAGAAAGTGTTCGGTGGTGCCGCACCTCGCCGACACGGTTGAAAGACCACCGTAGGCTTGGGGGCGTGACACATAATATCTATTTCTACTATAAATTTTTATTTATCAATTAATTGAATTTAATAAAGTGATGAATTAGAAATCATGAACGGACTCATCAATAAGTTGTATTAATAATGTCGTAGTCTAAAAATTATGGTTTTTTGCTAGAAAGTTATGGAAATTTCCATCATATTTTGAAAAAGTGGGATTTTTGTAAATGTAAGTAAAAGATGACAAAAATCATAATTTTAGGTGTCTTGGACTTTTTTGATGGTGCTAAATCCATTTCTACTATCAAAAACATCATTCAAACACTTGAAATGATTTTTAAAAAAAATTTACCCCTATTCCAACCACCTCCACCTCCATAGACAACTCCTATTAATAATGTGATAGAAGTAAGAAATCATGAAAATATAGAAGCAATATTCACCTTCTCCAAGCTAATTAATAATGTGATGACGTAAGAACTCATGAAAATACAGAAACAATATTGACCTTCTGCAAGCTAATTAATAATGTGATGACTTAAGAAATCATGAAAATATAGAAGCAATATTCACCTTCTGCGAGCTAGCTAATTAATAATGTGATGACGTAAGAAATCATGAAAATATAGAAGCAATATTCACCTTCTGCAAGCTAATTAATAATGTGATGACGTAAGAAACCATGAAAATATAGAAGCAATATTCACTTCTGCAAGCTAACTGTCTGACACTCATGGAGATTGCAAAATGAAGAAATTTTGTTGGCTGGACACCATTTGTCAATAAAACGTGCCAATGTAATCAATCCTGAACTTCTAGAAGCAATAATGACAATCTAGATTCTACCTGCAGCGAAATATCTGACAGTTTGCTAGGAGACGACTCACCAATAAATTACGATGTAAAACGTGGTAATGTAAGCAGTCCTGAATTTCTAGAAGCAATGTTGACCTTTTCAATGCTCATCGTATGACTTCATCCAAATGTCTGACAGAGTTTTATTTTACTGTTGCAAGGTTCAGTCTGTGATGACAAGTCTTCTGGCCAGTGGAGACCCTGCGAACGGAAGCAGTCAGGAAAAGCAGTCTTTGAACCTCTAGTTGCTAGTTGTAGAACACGCATTACAGTTAATGGTGATTGCCGAATGCCCCACAGGTTTTAATTTTCTTTGTAAGGTTATATCTGTGATCACACACGTTTACCATTGGATTTAAAGTTTTTGAACGGTGAATTTATGGTTGCTATCATTTTTGGAATTTCTCTTTGTACATCCATCTAAATAAGTTCACTGAATTTAATTTTACTGTTTTTAATGTATATTTTATTAGCCCTAACCATGTTTAGGGTTATATCTGGAATTTTTAACCTATGCAAAGTTTCCATTAGTCTCACCACCCATCAGCAAGGACTCAAGCTTAGCCTATCAGAAAAAAGGGTTGGAAAGCATATAAAAGAGGAGACAATAAAGTAAAGTTAAACAGCATTTTGTGAAAGCTGTTTAACCCTCATTTTAATGGTCACTTCATTTTTTCCACCCTTTATATCTTTTCCAGCACTCTTTTCTGACCTTCTAAGCTCAGTCTTGGCTTTTCCTATTTAGTAGACCATAGAAAAGTAAATGCTGCCTGACATGTCAGGCATTTAGCTCTTGCCCTATGAGTGACAGCACGCGAATCGAGATAGCAGCCTGGAGAGAGAGCGAAAGCTAAATGCCTGACATGTCAGGCAGCATTTACATAGAGGAGAGAGAGCGAGAGCTAAATGCCTGACATGTCAGGCAGCATTTACTTTTCTATGGTCTATGAAATAGGAGTTTCGGCTGATAAGAGTTTCCGCTGATGGGTGATGAGACCCGTAGAAACTCTGCATATGTTAAAAATTCTGGATATGACAGTAAACATAATTATAACACCTAAAATTAAATTCAGTGAACTTATTTATATGTAGAAGTACAGAGTATTTATTAATTAACCTGCTACTAGATTGATATTGATTTCTGTGGGATTGCATGGTTGATCAAGTTGGATTATTTCACGCGGCACACAGACATGCATACTATAACTTAAAGAGGCCCTGCGTGCCCGAGAGAGCTGCGTGATTCAGTTAAATTATTTGTTTGAAGTGCGTAACCATGTCGGCGTTTAGATTCTCACTATGGAGTGCATTTGCGTTTCAGGGTAGTTTGTTGGTCTGTGTTTGGGCAATCGGGGATAAAATTACTAGCTCCGGGGCACAGAAGGTGAGCACAGTTTTGTGTTTTGGAGACTCCTATGTAGATCCTGGAAACAACAACCACATTCCCACGCTAATCAAGAGCGATTTTCTCCCATACGGCACAAATTTCGTGGAACGTTATCCCACTGGGAGATTCTCCGATGGAAAAATTCTTCCAGATTATTTGGGTAAGCAAAATGTTACTAATTAATTGGGCAGAGGAGACAATTATTTTCATTGATACAGATATCTAAATTATATGTTTGTGTGGTGTTCAAATGAATATATAGTTGCAGGGCTTGGAATCAAAGAGCTGCTGCCAGCATATCTTGATCCGAACCTTCAAGATCAAGATCTGATCACAGGAGTCAGTTTCGCCTCATCGGGCTCGGGATTGGACAATCTCACCGCTGCCAGTCTAGTAATATAATGACTACCTATTCTCTACATGCATTAATTCAATTTATACTCTTTATTATCAAATAAAATGGAAGGGAATTATCTGCACTAATATAAGAAATTCCATGTTTTCAATTTTTTTGTTAAGATTTCTCTGTATTCCAAACATTTCTGGCCTTATTCTTGAATCCAATAGATTGCATTTCATTCAAATATTATTTATTATTATTTTTATTAAACAATAGTAGATGTGGAAACTGGCTAATTGTTACTGGGCTATTTGAATTGGGCAGTCGGTGATTCCATTTTGGAAAGAAATCGAATATTTTAAGGAATATCGTTCTCGGTTGGCCACGCTGGTGGGAGGTATAGAGAAGGCTGCCATGGTGTTGAATTCAGCAGTAGCGTTTATAAGCATTGGCACTAACGACTTCATTGCAAATTATTTTCTGGAACCAATTCGTCCATCACACTTTACAGTCTCCCAATACATAGATTTTCTATTGCGCACATTATCTGGATATATTGAGGTTTGAATATTTTCACTTAACTCTAACCTAAAAAATTGTCAGCAAATATTCAATATCTTTTTATCGAAAGTATTGTTGCAGGAGCTGTACAGTTTGGATGTGCGTAGGATTGGGGTAATAAACCTACCTCCTTTAGGCTGTCTACCCGTTGAGAAAACGCTGCGAATCAAAGTAGAAGGGGAATGCGCAGAGGAATTGAACGAGGCCGCAGCTGAATTTAATGAAAAACTGATATCGACCATTGATAGACTTAAACCTAAGCTTCCCGGACTCAGAATTGTTTCCCTCAATTATTACGACAATGTTTTAGACGCTGTCAAGGATCCCGCCAAATATGGTATGGTGAAGTTGTATTGTTTTTCTTTTTCTTATATTGCAAACATTTGTAATGCTGCTGGTGCCAGATGACAATTTTCCATATGATCATATATTTAAACTTTGCAGGGTTTGAAGTGACGGGAAGATCTTGCTGTGGCACTGGTTCCATCGAATTCGGGTATCTGTGCAACGAGGCAACACCGTTTACATGTAGTGATGCTTCAAAATATGTATTCTTCGATTCCATTCATCTGACTCAGAAGTCTTATGCAATTATCTCTCAAGCTTTTCTAAACGAAGGGATTTCACAGCTCTGGTAAATCCAATGTTATTGTGCGTGTTGAAAGGAGACATTTTCCATCATGGTCACATCAAATATGTTAATCGGCATGCATTTAGTATTTCAAAAGTTGCGACTTGTTCGCCACACGTCTTAAAACTGAAACGCATCACTACACATGAAACTTCAATTCGAAAATATTTAGTGTGGATCTTTGTTACGAAGATGATCAAATAATCACCCTTAAATTGAATACAACGATTCCAATATACTCTATATTTGGCAGATATAATAACATAAAAGATTCCACTATTCTCTGTTTTCGGCACGCATGCTATTATTTTCCTTGTAGGTATCTGACGGATACAATTATGTTCTTTATATTGCAGGGAATATACCCTGGCTTCCGCACAGATAATAAGTTTGCACTTTTGAAACAGATTATGCAGAATGAACAAAGATCCGAAAATCGAGAGAAGATTAAAACCATTCCAATATGATTTAAGTTTGTACTTTAAAATAATTATATTCGCAAAAAGAAATTCACTATTTTTTAAATTCTAAATTTTTAATAATTCAAATACAATGAATGGTCGTTGAATTTAATATATAAGTTAAACTATATTTAATGGAGCTTATAAGTATTTGATATTTACCAAATTACTAAAAAAAAATTCAGTTTAATATCACAAAATATTTGGTAAATAGAATTTAGATAAAAAATAATATATATATATATATGACATTAAAATATATAACACATAAATAGTATTAGATCTAAGGCTTTTGTGATCTATAATGTAGATATATGTTTTTCGGATTAATCACGTTTAGAACTAACTAATGGGGTCCATCCTTAGGACAAAGTGAAGAATCAATCAACCTTAAGAAATAAATAGTATGGATGCATCATTGCCTAGAATTAGTTGTTGGTAAATTAGTTAAATTATTCCTTAAGGTTGATTGATTCTTCACCTTGATTCTTCTCTACACATAAATAGTACTTATAAACTAAAATCCATTTTACAATATAAAATAAAATAATTATTGCATAACCATCTTTAAATTTAATTGATAAGCCGATAAAGAATTAATATTTGTAATATAACAAGACTTTTAATCATGAATATTTACCATGGATATTATTGACTTCTAAATAGGTTTTTCTACAATACCATGGGCCAATACCATAAAAAGGGAGGGAGAAAGGGAAACTAGAGAAAAAAAATCATAATACCATGGGATCATACCATGGGCCATCTAGGCTTTTGATTATTATGTTATGGATCTAGGCTTTAAATTATTCTGTTACAATACCATGAGCCAATACCATGGCCATTAGCTAATCAATACCACATGCGTGAAAACCATAATATTTTACAAATACTTTATTTTAATTTAATTTTATAACATTTTTTAGTTAAATCTAAAAGCAAAAAAGTTATAATTACTTTTGAGGTAAACCCACCATCCTCATGACTCCTAAAAACATCTCCATAGTGATTAAATCAAGGTTTTAATAAATTAAAAATGAGAATACTTTTACATAATATAAACAATATTATAGATGACGACGAAATATGTGTTTTAACCAAAGATCCAAGCAAAGAGAGATGCGTTTTAACCAAATATCCAAGCAAAGAGAGAAATAAAAGTATGCGTTTTAACGAAAGATCCAAAGATCCAAGCAAAGAGATATGCATTTTAACCAAATATCCAAGCAAAGAGAGAAATAAAAGTATGCGTTTTAACGAAAGATCCAAGCAAAGAGAGAAATAAAAGTGACAGAATGATAGAGGAAAGATAGTGCATGATTCTTTTAAGTTTTTATTTTTTTATTTTTGTATTTTCTTTGACATGATTGATCCAAAATATATGTTTAATATCTTACAACCAATTATGTTTTTATTATTATTTTAATTTAGATACTTTCTTAAATAAAATACAATGGGATCATATCTAATAGAGAGAGAGTGAGGTCTAGGGGGAATAAAGTGGGCAAGAGATACATAGATGTGGAAGAGACACGGAGAGAGAAAGGAAAAGAGAGAGAGGAGGGGGGAGAGAGAGGAGGAGAGAGGGAGGGGGTAGAGGCTGGATGGAGGGAAGAGAGGGAGAGAAGAACATATGTTGAGAGAGAGAGAGAGAGAGAGAGAGAGAGAGAGAGAGAGATAAGGGAGAGATGAAGATGGCATGAGGGAGAGTAGAGACGAGGGACGGGAGAGAAAAAAAGAGGATATGGATAGGGAAAGAAGGGGGGAGAGGGGGCGGGGAGAGAAGGAGAGAGAGAGGTAGATAGTGATAGAGTTGGAGGGTGGAGAGAGAGTTTGTGTGTGATGGGGGGGAGAGACAGAGGGAGGTGGCAGAGAAAGGGAGAGAGAGGAAGTAAAAGTGAGGGGACTTGAGAGAGAGGAGAGAGAGATGGAGTTGGAAGGGGGAAAGAGAGGGATGCCATAACAAATATATTGAGAGATAGAGGTGGAGAGAGAGAGGTAGATAGTGATAGAGTTGGAGGGTGGAGAGAGAGTTTGTGTGTGATGGGGGGGAGAGACATAGGGAGGTGGCAGAGAAAGGGAGAGAGAGGAAGTAAAAGTGAGGGGACTTGAGAGAGAGGAGAGAGAGATGGAGTTGGAAGGGGGAAAGAGAGGGATGCCATAACAAATATATTGAGAGATAGAGGTGGAGAGAGAAAGGGGGTGATAAGGGAGATATGAATATGGAATGAGGAAGAGAGGAGACGAGGGAAGGGAGAGAAAAGGAGAGGATAGAGAAGGGGAAAGAAGGGGAAGAGAGAGACATAGAGACATAGATATGGATGGGGGTGAGAGGAGAGAAAGAAGGAGAGAGATGGAGATAGGGACAGAGTTGGAGGGTAGAGAGAGGGAGAGTGTGTGTGTGATGGCGGGAGAGATAGAGGGAGGTGGGAGAGAAATGGAGAGAGAGGAAGGAAGAAGAGAAGACTTGAGAGAGAGGAGAGAGAGAGGGGATGAAAGAGAGATGGAGTTGGAAGGGGAAGAAAGACATAGAGAGAAATAGGTGGAGAGGGAGAGGAAGTGAAAAGGGAGAGAGAGATAGATAGAGAGAGAGAGAGAGAGAGAGAGAGAGAGAGAGAGAGAGATGTAGAGAGAGTGTGTATGTTTTGGTAGTGAGAAGGAGAGAAAAATAGAGATAGAGATATAAATGAGGGGGGAGGAAAAAAGAGAGAAGCAAAGAGAGGAATGGAGGAAGAGAGATAGATATGGAGAGAGAGAGAGAGAGAGAGAGAGAGAGAGAGAGAGAGAGAGGAGGAGGAGGAGGATGGAGAGAGAGAAGGAGAGGAAGGAGGGAGAGAGAGAGGGAGACATAAATATATATAGGGAGACTTTGTATATTTGGGGGATGAGATGCAAATATAGATGGAGGGCATATAGAGTGTTATCACAAAATCTGAACTTGATAGGTTTCTAATCAAGGAGACTCTGAGTAACTCTTTCAAGCCAATCTTTTGGTTGAGGCTTAACCTCCTCAACCTAAGATGCCTCTCTCACTAGGTTTAGGTATTTTGACTAATGATTAGATGGCTAACTCTAGGAACAAAATGAACAAAAGTATAATTGGTTGACTGGTTGAAACAATGATTAGCAAATATCTATTGGGCTATGGAGTCAAAATAGTTTTCAAAAAAACAACATGATCAACAAAACATGGAAGTCAAGGCACTTAGAGTTTAGGTTTATGAATAGAACAGTAACAAGTAAATCAACACAGTTTATAAGCATGTGGAGGAAGTTAGATGATTTTCCAATGAATTCTAAGTAACGCAAGCTTATACCACTACAAATAAGTAATTGAACAAAGCCATCAGAACATAAAACACATAAACTCTTTATGAATCTTGAGTAGTCAAACTGATCTCTGTATTAAGTATGAAAACCACAGTTTCTTACAATAACACAATCTTTCCTCTACTAATGAAATTTCCAACCTTGAGGAATTCAATTTTCCAGCTTAATATAGAACTTCACATCATTGGATACTATCATCCACCTTTGGAGGAATTCGAATTCCTAACTTAGACACCTATCTATTCAAAAAAAAGCTATTTAATTACAACTTGACAGCTAGTTGTCTTTTAAGAGTCCTAATACAAATAGGAGTAAAACTCCTAAAACAAGCCTTCAACACCCTTATCTGAGTCTTTAATACATTCTTTAATCAGCTTCCAACCGTGTCCTCATGTTTGATGATGACCATGATGATGTTGCAAAACCTATTATATTATGCCTTAGCTGCCTAAAAAGTCAGGAGACAGAGTTCCTCTTTTCTTAGGCCCTTAACCCTTTGTGTTTATCTTCAAACATTTTTCTGCTGGTGTATATGTGTCATGCATTAATAATTTGTTGAAACATCATTTTCCACCTATGCAAAGGGGAATTTGAGCATGTGGATGAAAACATGATTGTGCTTACGAAAATACTCTATTTTTGTAGTACAACCTTCATTTTACCTATGGAGTACTCCTTGAATCTTTGCTACCTACACCCCTGTCATCTGAGAGTTCACACATGAGTCCATATCCATTAGAAACATAAAAAGTTGGAACTAATGTAGCATTCCCTCCACAACGTATGTATAAGAGTCAAATGATCATCTTCAACAATTTCATAGTGCGCTACGAAACTGCTGTGTGTGTTCTTTTTCAACACAACTTTCATAAATCAGTGGTTTGGGAGCTTTCTCCAAAATTTTGAGAACATTGATGTATTAAACAAAAATCAAAATCAAATCCCTTAATAGATGTTCTTCTTTGCAGCTGTTCTTCCTTTATATGCCAAAATTCCTTTATGTGCTAAAAACTGTTTTAATACCTTCGTTGCTTTCTTCAACACCTTGTTTCATCATTGTTGTAGACCTTTTTCCAGAGTGTTTAGCTATAGTTCCAGATCTTCAATTTTCCTCTTCAATCCCTTATTTGTAGCTCTAAGCTGAGTATTAATTTTTCTCAAAAATTTGGCTTCTTTGGTTGTAGGAACAGTCCAGGGAAAGCATTGTTGTTCACTGCTAACTATTTCTGGTTTGGGAACTCTTTCAGCCTCCCAGAGAGCCTTCATCCTTTTGAAGTTAGTCTTTTCAGCATCATGTTCTCTTTCTCTCACCCTTGGTTTAGCAATTTAATTGTTGGAATCTTCTAACCTTTTTTCCATGGCTTCATAACTGGCTTTTTGCGTTTGGGTAGCAGAGACTGTGTTTTTGTCTCCTTCAGGTCTTGAAGATGGTAATTCTAACTCTTCTTGAACAACAAAGGCTTCTTCTGTTCTCTCCAATTCAACGTTGGAATCCTATAGCTTCTTGGATTATCGGGTTAAGGGTTTTCTGGGTTGGAAAACAAAAGCTGCAACCTCATCCTTAAATTCCAGTTTTCTGGAAGATTTCATTTTCTTCGACTTCCTAAGATCAACTTTTGTCACATCTACTTGAACCAAAGGGGATTCCGTAATGTCAATGGCCCTTAAGATATCACTTAAGTCACCCTTCAAGCTTGAACCTTCTCCTGAAATCACTAGTTTCCCCTTTTCCTTTGCAATCTCGCTCCTAGTAAGTCTCCTTTGAACTAGCTTGTTGGATGACTGTTCTGGTGTTTCTCCTTTAAGTTTAGATATCTTTCCCTTGGAAGACCTGGGAGTTTCAAGAATGACTGCTGGACTTTTAACTGCTGAGGTTTTTCTTTCTTATTCTTTCACCTGCTTCCTTGGCTTTAATTTGGCATACCTTTTAGCCCTGGTCATTGCAGACATGCTATCTTCTGTTGATGAAGTTTCTTTGACCCCAGAGCTAGTACCTTCACCTTGTTTTTCTGTTCCAAAGTCACATACAAACAAAAACGAAGACCAATCTTTTTTGACCCTTTTGAGTTCATGTAAAACTATCAACTTAATTAGGCCATGATGAAATAGGGAAGTCTCACACCCTTGGGACTTTAGGTTAACTTTATCTGCCATCTTAGCTATACTTAGAAATAAGAAGTAAGGCAAATCTAGAGAAATCATACCAGTAAAATGCAAAAGGAGTTTAAAATGATATGAGTAAACCTTTTGATATCTGCCTTCACAGGTGAAATAACGTTGAATGTTAAAGAGTAAATTGGTATATCTCTCCTTGATGTAGTCTTTGGGAACTACCTTGGTCAGGTCGGTTTCTTAAAATTGTGACTTCAGGAACACCTTACATGGTTCCATGTTGAATCTAAAGTTCTTGAACCAGGCCTCTTTCCCCCTAGGAATTTCAGTCACCAATGTTATAACCTATGGAGAAACTTACAAATCAAGCATTCCAACCTTTGTCCTTAAACTAGTAAAATGAAGTGCAAACTCCTTGGTTACCTTGGTATGTCCTTCCTGCAATTTCTTGTAAAACTTCTAGCACCTTACTTTCTTGAAAGCCTCCATGACTGCTTTGTCTCTGCTTAAGACCTTAGTGTTTTCTAGCTCGGTTCTCAAACAATGGCCAGACCTGTGGTGTTTCTTCTCCTCTGTCATCATTTCTTCTGAGCTCCTGTAACAAAACCAGCTTCTTTTGAAACTCAATTGAGCAACCTCACTTGAATGATGATCAACCTCACCTGAATGACGGATGAGGAAAACCTTGGTGAATAATTCCCAAAGTTTATTGTCGAAAACAACTCTGTTTCATGGGTTTGCATGCAAACTAAGACGATGAGACTAGCCAACTTCTTTGAACTTTGAAACTATCATTCATAAAGACCCCTAAATTCGAAATGATGAGTTTGGAGCGGTGGCATGCTCATGGACTGACTTGTAACTAACACCTAATCATGAAAATTCTAATGGTTTTTACCAGATCAATGTTTGACAAGACTGTTTGTACGAATCCACATTTTCATAGCGCGTTATGAAAAGAGTAGTGTTTTCGTAGTTTCAGGATTAATTTCAAAGTTTTCAAATTTGCCTTGAGCTATGAGTTTCTAATAAGGTTGTGGGACTCATGAAACATAGGAAAGGGATGTTAGACTTTGTTTGGACATAAAAGAAAAACTAAACCTTTGAGACATCTTAACCTAACACCTACCCACTAAAGCATAAGATGACTTAACACTCATCTAAGGCCATGAAAAATAAAAAGTAAACTCTTGTTTTGGTGATAACAGTGGCTCCACTTCGGATAGTGTACCCCTGTGGCACACTAAGAACTCGTAGATCCAATGCTATTCATTTTTGGTAAAATAGGAAGACTTGTATTTGACTTCACAAGCATCTTCTTCAAACTATTAGTCCTTCAATCGGGCTTAAGCTCTCTATTTCATCTTGTCATTATTGGCAATAAAAAACTGATAAAAATGGAATATATACAATGTCATGGGTAACTGATGAAACTTCAGTAGGTATAATGCTATAAGAAACTGCCATTGACATGCTCTCTAGCATATGATCCTCCATCAATTTCCTGTAATATATAAGTGTTGTTTCCATGAAAACCAACAATATTAAAAGGACCTTTCCATAAATTCTCAAACTTGCCATGCTTGCCCTTTTCCTCAATTTTGGCCTCCCACTTCAGCACTTTGTCTTGTATTTAGAAACTGCCTTCTTTAATCTTCCTGTCAAATGTTCTTTTAATTCTGTTTTGAGCATGTTGATGATTGTCATAGACTTCATTCCTTTTCTCCTCCAAAGCTATCAACTGGTTTATCCTCCTCAGAATGGCATTTGGCTCTTCTTCAAGTCCTTGAATTAACTTCATGAATGGTATCCCTAGTGATGTCAGAAAAATAGCTTTGACACC
Source organism: Pinus taeda (assembly GCA_000404065.3). Classification (NCBI taxonomy): domain Eukaryota; kingdom Viridiplantae; phylum Streptophyta; class Pinopsida; order Pinales; family Pinaceae; genus Pinus; species Pinus taeda. Next base: position 19,756 of record APFE031747195.1, read on the forward strand.
ATAAACTACTTCATACGGTGAAGTCCTAATTGACCTCTTTGTACATATCCTGTCAACCCATAAGGCATACTTTAGTTTTAAGTGCCAAGCTTTCTTGTTCTCTTGCAATACCTTTTTGATGATTCTAACAATACTCTTGTTTGATGATTCAACAAGACCATTTCCTTGTGGATAGTAGGTTGTAGAGTGTCCAAGAGTAATGTGACATTGATGACAAATATTAATCATTTTCTTAGACTTGAAAGCTTAAGCATTATCTGTTATAATCTTCATGGGGCAGCCAAATCGAGACAATATATTATTCTCTAGGAAAGAAATAATTACAAATTAGTTTGCCTTGTTGGAATCGCCTCTATCCATTTGGTGAAGTAGTCTATTGCTGTGAGAATCCAGTGATGTTGTCTTGATGCTGATGGATGTATTTCTCCATTAAAATCTAACCCCCACTCCTGAAATGGTGCTTCCACATAAATAGGAACTAAAGGTAGAGGCACAAGTTTTCTTCTTCCTTCAAAAAATTGCATTCATGACATGCAACAACTCTTTTGTAAATGTCTCTAAACATTGTTGGCCAAAAATATCCCGCTCTTAGGATCTTATTTGTTGTAGCCTTCCAATAATGATGTCCTCCGCAATCACCTTTATGGAATTCTTCAATGACCCTTTCAACCTCTTCTTCAAGTAGACAATTTAGAAAAATTCCTCTTGTATCTTTCCAAAACAGATTTCTGTCAAATATAAAATATCTCAAAAATTTCAGTTTAACAAACCTTGCTTTGTATATTTTTTTTTATCAGTTGGAGCTTTGTGATGTTGTAAAACAAATACCACATCTTTGTAACAACCTAAAACAAGATATTTCTCATTAATTGGAAGCATATCTTCCTCATCATCAGAAATTTATGATATTTCTGCATTCAGATTTATGTCAAGATAATCCAAGTTTCTCTGAGTCATTAACTTTGCTAATCCTTGTCCATTTACCAATTTGGTTGGTGTGATATCTATATCATATTCCATCAATTTTGCAATCCAATTTCCACTTTTGCCATCAGGATCTTCCTGAGTTAGAATATCTTTCACCATAGTACTTGGAACATATGCCACAATGTGAGAATGCAGAATGTAAATTATGAAGTCTTTAATAGCCTTTACCAAAGCATAAGCTTGTTTTTCTAGAATTATATATTTCAGCTTAGCATTAGCTAACGTTCTACTAAAGAAAGAGATAGGTTTTTCAGTACCTTGTTTTCCCTTCTGAAGCAAAACTCCAGCAATGGTGTTTTGGGAGGCAAATGTAAAAACCAGAAATTCCATTGAGAAATCTAGATGATGAGTAACAGTGCTTGTGTGAGTGTCTTCTTAATTTGCTCAAAAGAATTCCTTGCCTCAGCTGTCCATTTAATATCAACTCCTTTCTTTAACATCCTTGTTATATATTTGACAATCTAAACAAAGTTAAGAATGAAACGCCTAACAAAATTCACTTTTTCAAGAAATGATTGAATTTCTTTCCTACTTCTTGGAAAATCTACCCTTTGAATAGCATCAACTCTATTAGGATCAATCCTAATTCCATCTTAAGAAATTATATGACCAAGAAATTTGCCTGAAGTTAAATCAAAGATGCTTTTAGTAGGATTAAGAGAGATACCAAACCTTCTACATTTCAATTCTAGGTGCTTCAGGTGATCCTCTTCTTTCTTTGAAAACACTGTGATGTCATCAAGATAGACAACCACCGTCTAGTCCTTTTCTTCAGAAAAATCAATGTCCATTGCTCTTTGAAAAGTAGCTCCCGCATTCATGAGACCAAAAGGCATCTTGGCATACATGAATGTGCCCCATGGTGTTGTGAAGGCCGTTTTCTCCTGATCATTTGGATGCACAAGAATTTGATTATACCCTGAGAAGCCATCAAACATAGACATTCTTTGTGAACCAACAATATTTTGCAGAAATGAATCCATCTTGGGAAGAGGATAGTTGTCCTTTAATGAAACCTTATTCAAATTTCTGAAATCAATACAAATTCTGATTTCTCTACTCTTCTTTCTAACCGGAACCAAATTTTCAAGCCAATTTGAGAATCTGATTGGGACAATGATTTTAGCATCAAAGGGTTTCTTAATCTCCTTTTTAATCAATGGCTTGAGAAGGGGATTATTTCTTCTCAACTTTTGTTTGAATGATTTCTCATTTCTTTAAGAGGAATAGTATGCTGAATAATGGAAGGATCATACTGTTTTAAGTCAGCATAACTCCAAGAAAAAACATCAGAAAACCTCTTCATCATCTCAATATACTTGAATTTCATATCAACTGAAAGAAACTTTGAAATTTTGATCATCTTAGGTAAAGCTGATGTACCCATATTACAACTTTCTATTTTCTCTTCATCAGCTTGTATCTTAAGCTTTTTGAACACATCATTTTGATCAAAAAGCTTTTCAAGAGGAATAAGACCCTTTGGTATTGAATTATTCTTTAATTGCAAGACTTCAGAATTTTCTTTAGACTCAACAAGCATGTTTTCTTGATCTACTTGAGTACTTTCAAATTCTTCTTTCAGCTCAATAAAATTCTTTACCTATTGATCATCTTCAAAAACTTGTCAGTTGGTGATATTATCTGGTATAGCTAGTCTATGACGAACTTCAATCTCATATTTCTCAGAAGAATTGATAGAATGACAAAAAGACTTGCTGAAACAGCAAGAGAATCAACAATAGAATTTTTTTCTCTAGTTCTGATAGTGAAAGAATATGCTTGAAAATTTTCCAACATGTCTAAAACTAGATTTCTATATGCTCTCATTCTTACATCCTTTGTTTGATAGACACCCTCAACTTCTCTAATAATGAATTCAGAATCTCCAAAAATGGAAATATTTTGAGCCTTCATTCTTACCAAAACATCTAGACCCAAAATCAAAGATTCATATTCAACCATGTTATTTTTGCAATCAAAATTCAGTTTATAAGAGTAAAACTTATTCTCATCACTTGGACTTGTGATTCAAATTCCTACTCCTGTGCCTTCTTTTCCTACTGATCCATCAAAGTACAAAGACCACCATCCCTTCATGTATTTATCATTTTCTTTCTAGTTTTCTGAGAGGTGATTTTCTGCTCTCATTTCTTCTGTTCCACTATCAACTTACTCATTAAAAAGAGTGGCAGATCCAAGCTCAGTATCAAATGAATAAATAGGAAAGTTCTGAGGTTTATCTTTTCTACTGACCATATAAGCCATTCTAGTCTCCCAATACAAACTCCTTTGTTCACCAAAAACGCGAATGGTGGCATAAGTGAGGTCCATCTGCATTGTGCCTTCGATTTTTACTACCCATGATCTTGATAGCAACGTCCCAAACTTTGGTGGAATATCAGCCACAACAATGTCCATAACAATTGTCTTTGCTGGGATTTGTGTTAGACCAACAACAACATCTTTGATCAAACCAATACATTGGACTTTTTTTGAGTCAAAAGAGAATAAATCCTTATATGGCCTTGTTACCTGTAATTCTCACCTCTCCACAAATAGTTTGGGCATGAGATTATGAGAAGCCCCCGAATTCAATAATAGCACTATGTAGAGTCATATCGTGAATACTAATGCTTACATGGAAAGGAGGAAACTCTTCATTTTGATCATCTTATAACCTTGGACCCAAATATATAGTAGGACTATCTTCTTGGACATTTAAAATATCAGCAGCTCCTGGTTGTGAATTTTAAATCTCAACAATCTTGCTTCTATATTTATTTACCTTGAGAATCTCACTAAAAGGGACTGATATTTTAATCTTTGAAATTTCATTCTCAAGGTTGAAAACAGAAACATATTTTTCAGCTTCTTTGAGAGGAGGAGGGAGTTGAGTGTCCTTTTTACCAAGTGGAGAGTCTTCCTTACCTTCAGTAACCTTTGGGTTATCTTTTTTGGCTTCAACAACCTTTGAAGCATATTTCTTGGGCTGCGCTTTGATTGCAATAATCAGCACATTTCTGTTTCTAAGATTGTATCGTTTTTGCATCTCAAAGATAGCAGGTTGATACCCCTTAAAATAATCTGAAGGCTCTTCCCTTTGATTGGTCAAACCTGACTCATCACGTCCTTCTTTAGTCAAGAAAATTGCTGACACCTCTCCGTCCAGACAATTGATAGATTCTTCAAGAATTTCAGGATCATCTTCTTCATCAATCAAATTTTGCTGAAAAGGAGGTCTCACTGGAGGATCAGGTTGCTGCTTTCTATTTTTTCTTGGTCTTTGTTGGTTTTGAGGTCTCTTGAATTGAGGGTTTCTAAATTGAGGTTCATGTTGCACAGGAGGAGCAGAGGTGTTTCCAAGAGCTAACCTATCCATCAACTTCTCCATGGTTTTCATCATTGAGTCTAACTTATCTTCAAGAGTTGAAAAGGAAGGTTTCTCTTCTTCTTTCATTTAGCTTTTCCCATTTTTGACTTTTTGGCAGCTATCATGTTTACCTCAACTTTAACATCATTACTCTGTATTTCAGCAAGTGTAGGTGCCTCTCTTTCTCTCAACAAAAGAGAAAAGTCAAAATCAAAAGCTTCAACATATCTCATCTATGCAAGAGCCTCTGGGGGTTTCAACTAAGTTGGAATTGAGTTAAACACTTTAATGAATGTTTTTGAGAAATTTTGAACATCTTCATCAGGTGCTCTTCTAAGGTTGTTAGACTCAGTAAGTGCTTGAACCGGGTTAGTTATGTTTCCCCATTTTCTTAGAAAATTGTCTTCAAATTCAGCTCGGTTTCGAATGCTTCTCGGGGTAAGAGTTTTAAACCATTTTCTAACTTCACCAATAAAGGTATGTGCAAATAGTCTTAGCTTCACATCCTCATCATCAACTTCCTATCTATCAACTAAATCATTAAATTTGTCTACATGTTCTTCTGTTGTAATTTCTTCATCACCACCCATATAGGGATTCTTGCAACATATTTACTAAGAAGATCATGCAAAACAGCAGGGAGCACAAGTCGAGCATACCTAGTAGGTAAAACCATGATTACATGATGAACAGGGGTGACAGGGACAATAGGAACAGAAGATGAAGAGCCAATATGAGGAGGACTACCTGGTTTTTGTAAGCCACTAGGAATAGCAGAAATAGAAGATGAAGAACTGATACGAGGAGGACTACTTGGGCTCTGCAAACCAGTGACAAATGTACTCCAATTTGGAAGAGGTAAACTAGCTTTAGATTTCAGCAAGACTTTGAATGGGTCAAGATATTTCAATTTATCTAGAGCCTCTTTTTCTAACAATAGCTTAGAGGTAACAACTTCCCAAAACTCATCTTTATCTTCTTGTGTTACTAGGTCTAAGGCGTCCATTCCTCTCTTTTGCATATCTAAGATAATACCAATGAGTTCTTCTTCATTTTCTGATCTAAACAACAATTCATGAATTTTATTATCAACTATTTTATCTTCAGGACTTCTTGAGAATTCAGAGAACAAAGATTTTGAATAAGATGGAGTACCTGATATTTTTGAAAATCTTTGACTGCCTCTTGAAACAATGTCAAGATTGTCCATAGGAGTAGGTGGATTGGGGTCAGGATTTCTCTGTGTATATCTTCTTCTCGAAGCCACCTTTAAATATTTGAGAATATATGGAGTCACCAAGGTAGAATGCAGCCTTGAAAAATTTTCTGATCTGCTGCTACCTTCAGAAGTTCAGCTTCTTGATTTCGAGAATAATAATCTTCAGGCTCCGATAGACGCACCAAAATGTTATCACAAAATCTGACCTTGATAGGCTGCTGATCAAGGAGACTCTGAGTAACTCTTTCAAACCAATCTTTTGGTTGAGGCTTAGCCTCCTCAACCTGAGAGGGCTCTCTCACTAGGTTTAGGGTTTTTGATTAATGATTAGATGGCTAACTCTAGGAAAAAAATAAGAAAAAGTATAATTGGTTGACTAGTTGAAACTATGATTAAAAAATATCTATTGGGCTATGGAGTCAAAATAGTCTTCAGCAAAACAACATGATCAACAAAACATGGAAGTCAAGAGTTTAGGTTTATGAATAGAACAATAACACAATGAATCAACATAGTTTACAAGCATGTGAAGGAAGTTAGAGAATTTTCCACTGAATTCTAAGTAACACAAGCTTATACCACTACAAATAAGTAATTGAACAAAGCCATAAGAACATCTAACACATAAACTCTTTGTGAATCTTGAGTAGTCAAACTGATCTCTGTATTAAGTATGAAAGCCACAGTTTCTTACAATAACACAATCTTTCCTCTACTAATGAAATTCCCAACCTTGAGAAATTCGATTTTCAAGCTTAATATAGAGCTTTACATCATTGGATACTATCATCCACCTTTGGAGGAATTTGAATTCCTAACTTAGACACCTATCTATTCAAAAACAAACTATTTAATTACAACTTGACAGATAGCTGTCTTTTAAGAGTCCTAATACAAATAGTTGTAAAACTCCTAAAATAAGCCTTTAACACCCTTATTTGAATCTTTAATACATTCTTTAATCAGCTTCCAACCCTATCCTCAAGTTTGATGATGACCATGATGTTGTTGCAAAACCTGTTATATTATGCCTTAATTTCCTTAAAAATCAGGAGACAGAGTTCCTCTTTTTTTAGGTCCTTAACCCTTTATGTTTATCTTCAAACAATTTTTTGCTGGTGTATAGGTGTCATGCATTAATAATTTGTTGAAACATCATTTTCCACCTGTGCAAAAGGGAACTCGAGCATGTGGATGAAAACATGACTGTGCTTACGAAAATACTCTGTCTTTGTAGTACAGCCTTAATTTTACCTATGGAGTACTCCTTGAAGCTTTGCTACCTACACCCCTACCATCTAAGAGTTCACACATGAGTCCATATCCATTAGAAACTTCAAAATTTGGAACTGATCCAGCGTTCCCTCTACAAGGCATCTATAAGAGCCGAATGATCATCTTGAGCAGTTTTGTAGCGCGCTACGAAACGGCTGTGTGTTTTCTTTTTCAACGCGGCCTTCAAAAATTAGTGGTTTGGGAGCTTTTTCCAAAATTTTTGAGAAGAATGATGTATTAACCAAAAATCAAAATCACATCGCTTCATAGATGTTCTTCTTTGCAGCTGCTCTTCCTTTATATGCCTAAATTCTTTTATGTGCCAAAAACGGTTTTAATACCTTTGCTGCCTTTCTTCAACACCTTGTTTCATCATTGTTGTAGACCCTTTTCCAGAGTGGTTAGTTGTATTTCCATATCTTCAATGTTCCTCTTCAAGCCCTTGTTTGTAGATTTGAGCTGAGTATTAATTTTTCTCACAAATTTGTCTTCTTTGATTGCAAGAACAATCCAGGTAAAGTATTGTTGTTCTCTGCTAACTATTTCTAGTTTGGGCACTCTTTCAGTCTCCCAGAGAGACTTCATCCTTTTGAAGTTAGTCTTTTCAACAGCATGTTCTCTTGCTCTCGCCCTTAGTTTAGCAATTTCATTGTTGGCAGCTTCTAACCCTTTTTCCATGGCTTCATAACTGGCCTTTTCTATCTGAGTAGCAGAAACTGTGTTTTTGTCTCCTTCAAGTCTTTAAGATGGTAATTCTAACTCTTATTGAACAACAAAGGCTTCTTCTATTCCCTCCAATTCGACATTGGACTCCTGCAACTTCTTGGATTGCCGAGTTAAGGGTTTTTTGGGTTTGAAAACAAAATCTGCAATCTCATCCTTAAATTCCATTTTTTTGGAGGATTTCACTTTCTTCGAATTCCTATGATCAACTTCTGTCACATCTGCCTGCACCAAAGGGTATTCCGTAATGTCAATGGCCCTTAAGATATCACTTAAGTCACCCTTCAAGCTTGAACCTTCTCCTGAAATCATTGTTTTCCCCTTTTCCTTTGCAATCTAGCTCCTAATAAGTCTCCTTTGAACAAGTTTGCTGGATGACTATTCTGGTGTTTCTCCTTTAAGTTCAAATATCTTTCCCTTGGCAGATTTAGGAGTTTCAAAAATGACTGCTGGAATTTTAACTGCTGAGGTTTTGCTTGCTTGTTCTTTCGCCTACTTCCTTGGCTTTAATTTACCATTCCTTTTTGCCCTGGTCATTGCACACCTGCTAGCTTCTGCTGATGAAGTTTCTTTGACCCCAGAGCTAGTACCTTCACCTTGTTTCTCTATTCCAAAGTCACATACAAACAAAAACGAAGACCAATCTTTTTTGACCCTTTTGAATTCATGTAAAACTATCAATTTAATTAGGCCATGATGAAATAGGGAAGTTTCACACCTTTGGGACTTTAGCTGAGCTTCATTTGCCATCTTAGCTATGCTTCAAAATAAGAAGTAAGGCAAATTTAGAGAAATCATACTAGTAAAATGCAAAAGGAGTTTAAAATGATATGAGTAAACCTTCTGATATCTGCTCTCACATGTGAAATAACGTTGAATGTTAAAGAGTAAATTTGTATAGCTGTCCTTGATGTAGTCTTTGGGAACTCCGTTGGTCACGTCAGTTTTTGAATATTGTGACTTCAGGAACACCTTACATGGTTCCATGTTGAACCTGGAGTTCTTGAACTAGGCCTCTTTCCCCCTAGGAATTTTGGTCACCAACGCTATAACCTCTGGAGAAACATGCAAATCAAGCATTCCGACCTTTGTCCTTAAAGCAGTAAAATGAAGTGCAAACTCCTTTGTTACCTTGGTATGTCCTCCCTGTAATCTTGTAAAACTTCCAGCAGCCTACTTTCTTGAAAGCCTCCACAATTGCTTTGTCTCTACTTAGGACCTTATTGTTTTCTGGCTTGGTTCTCAAACAATAGCCAGACCTGTGGCGTTTCTTCTCCTCTGTCATCTTTTCTTCTGAGCTCTTGTAACAAAACTGACTTCTTTTCAAACTCAGTTGATCAACCTTGCTTGAATGATGATCAGCCTCGCCTGATTGATGGATGAGAAAAACCTTGGTGAATAATTCCCAAAGTTTATTCGAAAACAACTCAGTCTCACGGGTTTGCATGCAAAGTAAGACGATGAGACTAGCCAACTTCTTTGATTTTTTGAAATTATCATTCATAAAGAACCCTAGATTAGAAATGATAAGTTTGGAGTGGTGGCATGCTCGTGGACTGACTTGTAACTGACACCCTAATCATGAAAATTCTAATGGGTCTTTACCATATTGATGTTTGACAACACTGTTTTTACGAATTTGTGCTTTCGTAGCGCGCTACACAAAGAGCAGTGTTTCATAGTTTTAGGACTAATTTCAAAGTTTTAAAATTTGCCTTGAGCTTTGAGTTTCTAATAGGGATGTGGGACTCATGAAACATAAGAAATGGATGTTAGACTTTGTTTGGACATAAAATAAAAACTGAACCTTTGAGACATCTTAACCTAACACCTACCCACTAAAGCATAAGATGAGTTGACGCTCGTCTAAGACCATGAAAAAGAAAAAGTAAACTCCTATTTTGTTGATAACATAGAGAAGGGGGGGGGGAAGAGATAAACAGTGGAAGGAAGAGGGAGAGATAGATAGATAGATATGTATGGAGAGAGAGAGTGTTTATGTAGGCTAATATAGATATATAAAGAATGAGAGACAAAAGGAGAGAGAGATATAGATGGCATGGGGGAGAGGGAATAAGAGAAAGATAGTGAAAGGGAGGGAGAGGTGGAGAGAGAGAGATGGTGGAGAGAGGGAGGGGGAGAGAGAAGGTGTAATGTCTCCTAATAATAATAATAATAATATATATATATAATATTAAAATAATAATAAATATGATTACATAAAGAAAAGATAATAATTAGTAAATAAATAATAATAATGAGAAAATATAATAATAATATAATATAAATATTGTAATAACAATACTAGTTCTCAATAAATATAAATTAAGTATAAAAATACTAAATAAGTAAAGTTAACAAAAAGTAAAATAAAATAGGAAAGAGTTAAATTAAGAGAACTATAAAAATAGTAGAAATAAGTAAAGTTATGAAAAAGTAAAAATAATGAAATAAGAAAGAATTATATTAAGAGAATTACTAAATTAAGTTAAACTTAAAATAAAAAATAAAAGTTCCATGTTGACACATGAAGTGTGTGCATGCGGTCCCATTTCCATTATTTTTTTTATTTAATAGACGAAGAGAAAGATGAGATTCATCATTCTATCATCCATTCTCTTGGGAGAAAAGTGTTGTGAGACAAAGGATTCCCTCGCAGTAGTACATTGATTGAGGGCTCGGGGGTGGCCAGTTGTAGAAACATTATATGCATGTGAGCGTATGGTTGGGTAAAGAGTCGTCCCCAAAACACTTTTGCGGTTAGGAGGATTCAAAGGACGTTCACCTCTGAAATCACAAGTAAGGAATATCTTCGCCACAGGTAGGTTGTCTCTGCTCATATTTCCGAAATTCTATGTTAAATAGTTGATTAATCGTGTGTTGATTATAAATCGCACAATTGATGTAATTATTTGTATATTTTAAAAACTGGGTTGTTACATATGGTATCAAAGTATGGTTACAACCTTGAGACCTATGAGCCCTAGCATGCATGCGTAATTTAAATAAAATCTGTTATTCATATATATAT
>APFE031747201.1:1012-14318 GCA_000404065.3 Pinus taeda
CTTATATTTTGAATTTATTATTCTTAATAAATTATATGTGCAAGGTCAGCCAGTTTTGTAATGTAGGCTCACATGCCCAACAGATGTGTCACACACCCCCATTGATGGATATATATACAAGAAAAGTTGGAGAGAATTTCATCACAACTCAACTCACATCTTCCTCTCTCATCTTAGAAAGTACGAGCTACCTGGAGGACGAATTTCAGCCACACGTGGGAAGGACGAAGAGGACAGACCGTACGGCTGAGCTGCAATACAATTTTTTGCTGCTAGGGTTTCGCAGAAAGTTTGACCAGCGTTGACTTTGGTCAACGCTTGGTCCAATCAAGCTGAAAATTTGTGGAAAGTTCGATTTTTGAAGGCCATACTACCTGGCACAAAAATCGAGGTCAAAGGGTTGGCCGGTTTGCTGCTGCGTTGACTTTTAGCTTGCTGCCCCTGCGTTGACTTTTCAGGACAGCATTGACTTTTGTGGAATTGACTTGGGTTGACTCATCTACTGGTTGGAGGGTTGTTGTGACACATCTGGGCTGGCTGACCAAAGGAGACTTTGCTGGTTGAAGCATCCTGTTGACCGCCGAAACGAACACACACATTTTTCCTGTTTCTGATTTGTCTTCTGTAAGATCTGCTTATATGTTCTATCTGCATTTTGCTTAACTACTTGTATGATTGTTGTGAGAAAAGTGAAATTGCTCTTAGCATAGAACATCTACAAAACTTTACACTTATCTAATAACTAACCTAGTCCACTATAATGTGGGATAGTTGGCAATATTCAAGCTAGTTGCTCAATAGATTTCATGCCTCGCTCTTTAATACATATTAAATTTGTCACTTGTCTCTATTGAACGTATTTTTTTTTACAAGAGGCGGTGAAGGGTGATAAATACAAGGGATAGTGTTTGATGTAAGATTCTCCAAATTCATGATATTAACTCTATAGAAGTCTAAGATAAATAACTACTATATATTTCCATTTGCATGAATTTTATTGTTCATGCATGATAGGGATTTTCTACTAGACCGAAGATAATTGGTCACTGCAATTCCTCTTTCCTGAGGTCTGTCCATTTCTTGCCTAACAACACAACACAATGAGTTAGCAATTCAACTATCTTTTATAAATTTGGGATGGTTAGTGTTTAGGAATTAGTTAATTGGGAGAATTTATAATCATAGAATAAGTACGAAATATATGCATATTGATTTGGCTTTTATAATGTTTTGGCATGACGCAAAGATTCAGCAAAAATGACGATATGTGTCTCTTGTCAAAATGTTGCATATTGTGTGATTCACTTTTAATGGATTTCTTTAGCTATAAAGCTATCAACCTTGAGATTCCTTGAAGACAATTGTAATTATTTTTGTATGATGATGGTTGAAATATAATTATTTTTGCATATATATCACATCTTAGCTAGCCCAAGAGGCTACAAAACCAACTATTTCCAATGTTGTTGGGCATTTGACTAGTTCTACGCCAGCAAATACCTCATTCAAATCCCCTTGGCTTAAGGGCACTAGTCTACGTCAACAAGTTTATTAGGGATGCTATCTAGAAATGTGGGGAAGCATCCCTTGGGCCTAAGTCACATGGTTCAGGATCGAGTTCAACAATGTTTGATGCTTCGTCCACTCTATCCTAGTCTCTTACTCCGTGTAGTGCCATAATGCTCCTCTACTTCCCTTCTAGAAGTTCTCTGTTCAACTCCTCTAAGTCTCTACTTCCCTACTAGAAGTTCTTTGTTCGACTCCTCTGAGTCTCTACTTTCCGTCTGGAAGTTCTCCTCTAGACTCCTTCTGAGTCCTGATTTCCCTCCTGGAAATCCTTCTGCCGCTAGTCGAGATGCCCCCTACTCTGATCGTCTTGTGCAATCGCACCACTGATCCAGGTTCCTCGACTAGAAACCCTCTATAGCAATTCCTCTAGCCTTGCTTTGTCAGGTACTGTTTTGACTACAATACCTCACCAGCTCCACTCTGCAATATTCCTGCAGCCTTTTAAACCCCAACAACTGCCTATCTGTGGACTGTGTCAGCCTCTCTCTTCCTCACGTTGGCCCTGCATCACCCCAGATGGGTCTGCGTCAACCTCTGGCCCTCTACGTTTGCAACGTTGGCCTCTCTGAGGCTCTGCGCAACTCCCGACTGCCTTTGCGCGGCCCTGCGTGAGCCCTGGCTAGCTCTGCGTCACATTCCTTGGCTTCTGCGCTACTAGAAACAACTTTTGCCACCTCGGGACCTCTGTTTTCTGTTGTTATTGCTCCACTCGACTGATGTCTTTTAGTCCTCTTCTGATCTGCAATCACGCTTTGATACCATGTTGAAGTTTCTAAGTTTACTTAGTTAAAAACCCTCCATGCACTTTATCTGATTTATTCCTACCTACTTGTTATTTTCCTTAACAAGTTATTTACAATGTAAATACTAAAAATAAACACTAGTGCATGCTCCACATATTACAGATCAGCAACTAAAAAGAAACAGAAACAAACACACCATATGACACCATTATTTTTGGACTAGTGTCTTAGAAAAAACCCAATGCGGGAAAATCAATGCAGCTATCTGAGGGTTTTCTTATTAAGCAATATCAGAGTAAAATCTGGGTACCGAAACTGGCCTACCCAACAAAGAATTTCCTTGGCAGTAATAACTCTTGGTTTCTGACAAATCTCCTAGGTGAAACCCCAGATAATCCTTACGACAGCTCCTCAGCACAAAATTGCTCAGAAACCCCAAGCGTCTACCCTATCTAGATTGCATCAGCCTTTCCTAGCCCAGCGTTGGCCCTGCGTCCGCATATCTTGCCCTGCGTCAACTCTCTGGGCCTCTGTGTCAGACACGCTGGCCTCTTTGGTGCTCTGCGCAGCACTTGGTTGCCTCTGCGTGGCCCTGCGTGAGCATTGGCTGCTCCTGTGTCACTATCTCTGGCTGCTCTGCTGCTCTCCCAGCACTATCTCTGCCTCTCTGTCTCTTTGTACTCAATGCCCCTTAGTTTTTCTTCGATCACTAATTCTATCTCTCTTAGCAAACCCTGCTCGAGAGAATAGAATAACTGATCACTATGGTGTCTTCTCCAAGTGACCATCAAGTCTCCTCTTATACTTTTCCTGTTGACATCTCAACGGCCGAGATTAAGTCCCTAATCAACGGCTAAGATAAGATCTAGCTTGATCCTTGTCTTTTGGACCATTCTAACACAGATTCATATTAATACACATTAATATTTTATTTTCCCTAAGTTTAGACTTAGGGACTCCATTAAAAATATTAATTATTTTTATATCTCCTAATCTGTTTAGAATTTGCCCAAAAACCCTTTCAGTGTAATGGAAATCTCATGTGCCCCAACCTCTCCACCAAATTTCGTAGCTAGAGCACATCCAATGCTACCCCAAATCAACAAGTCCTTGTCCAACAGCCTCCCTTAGTGATTGTTTTCCTTCACTCTTGCTTGGGCTGTCTTCACGTAAGCTTTGATACCATGTTAATTTTAGATAACAACGGTATGTTCTATGCATTAGCACAATTTACTTCAATGTTTCTTATCAGGCCAATGATACTTTCCAATTATATCTAGTAGCAATCACATTTACATAAACATATTGATAGTAAATGCAAACAAAACATAAAACATGTGCAGAAGACAAGCCAAGATAAGAGGACACAAGATATGGCGAAAGTCAGGGACAAACCCCAATGTGGGGAAACCCTTTGATCAAATCTTCTTATTATTCTTCAATAGTTCAGCACATGGAGAGAGTATAGATATCAAATTAACTTACCCAAAACAATCCTGTCAAACCAGCAGTCAATTGCAGCACTAACCAAAAAGTCAATGATGGTCAAAGCAATTCCAAAATGTCCTCCAAGTAGCTCGATCAACAACAAAAAAATTCAACCTTTCAAGAGGGTCAAAGTCGGCCCAAAAACAGTTCAGTCAACCCAGTCAAACATTGTTGTAACTTCTACAGTTAAAGGTTGAAGTCAAACTGTCCCAATCACCTCGAAAATCGTGCCAATCAATGTAGCCTTCAAAAAACAAAATTGTGCCCACAAGAACAAGGTCAATGTAAGGGCAAACAATCCTCGTCAACACTGCCTTGTTTCCTAAAATTTTCGGCCTCCAAAAACAATCATGAAATTCGTCCTCTTTCACATGTGCGAAGTAGGGAAGGTTGCCTCCAAACTGTATGAACCAATCAAGAGAGGAGAGAGAAATATGTGATGAGATGTGTGATGTCCAAATGAGAGAGAGATCACTCCTATTTATACACTTCGTTGAGGGTGAGGAGACACATCCATTGGGCTTCATGAGCCTACATTTGACTAAGGCTGAGCTTGACAATTTGTGCATGAGAAAGAATAAATTCAAAATTCCATTTTTGCTTGTCAGAATGAGATAATCTTTATATCAACATTGGACCTCTCAAAAATAGGAATCCAATGCAATAATCATCTCCATCCTATGAGTTGTCCTAAGGTGGAAATTGGCCCTTGTTGCCAATTTTAACAACTTGCCAGTAATAGCCTAACCTAAGTGCTTATAAGGAGGAAAGAAGGCACAATTTGATCATTGTCTTGTAAGCATGAGTTGGTTGGACAAGACAATAGAGCTCACGGGTTTGTGAGAAGGTTGCACAAGGTTGTGTGTGGAGCTTGTGAGAGGCAGAGTGTGCAAGAGAAGCTTGTGCACAGATTGATAGAGGGCAGCAGAGATCAATGGTCTTGCAAGGGTTTCAAGCTTTGATCAAGTAGGAAAGACAAGTGTGACTGTGATTTATTTTTGTTCCTATTCCACTGCAAAATTTAGTAGAGAAATTTTGTGTCTATATGAAAAGAAAGTGTTGTTCAGATTGTTCATATTAGCATATCAGAATTTCGTGGATTTCCTACATCATGTAGGCTCCAAAAGGACAAGTCAGACTAGCTCATCAAGGGAAATGTCCTTTGGGGTAAATGCAGCCATTTAACTTTTGTGTGTGTGTGTGTGTGTGTGTGTGTATATATAATGTGACATCATCATTTCGATTAATCATCATCGTCGTCTCTTTTCTATAGCAAACACACGTGGGAACAAATAGAGGACGAATTGGTTGAAGTTTGGACTTGGATTTTTGCATAGATTTCTAGACAATTTAGAATTGTAAACCTTGTTTAAGAATAATTTCTCCTAGAAGAAGAGTTGTTGGGTTTTCTCGCAAGATTGGGTTTCCTAGGGAAAATTTGTTGTGCATGATTGTCTCTTTATGATCTCATTGTTTTTGTTGAATTACTGTTGAGATTTTTTGTGTGTAATTGCTCAATGATATCAGTGACACAAAGATAAATTGTTAAACATCATTAGGTAGTAATTATCATATCAACGGGTTGGTTTCTACTGTGCTTATTATGGAAAATTCAACATGGTACTAGAGCTTTTTTGAGAGAGAAGCCACTAAAGTCAAGTGAAAAGGATCTCATTTATGGAGAAAAAAAGCCCTAGAGAGTTGCAATTGTCCAAAAGAGGTCAAGCAGAAGCGTTTTGTGCTCAAGGTGATCGAAGCAAGAACAATTTTTGTTACAAAAGGCCGAGTGAAGCTTTGTGACCTGAGACCCTAAGCCAAGGGTCGCAGGTTGCATGGGCCACAAGCGAGGAACTGCAGGCCGCAGGGCCTACCCAGGTGTTGTACCCAACAACAACCCCCCATTTCATATCATTAAAATTCCAAAAAATATAATGTGAAATGGGTCCCTTTTTAATTTTTGTTTCAAATTGGTATCAATTTAAAGTTCTATTTCACAAAAAGGCTTTTTAATAAAACCAATCAAAAAACCCCGATATAAAAACGATTTATCTTTATCATTGCGATAAAGCGATCGCAAGATCGCATATCGCAATGACAAAGAAAACACAATGTAAGGGACATGTTAGTTTTCGCCGATGCGAAATCGCTATCGGATATCGGCAAAGCATAAAAGTAACACAAGTAATGATCCTTGCTACAATGCGATGCGAAATCGGCAATCGGCAATCGGCGATAACATCTAAAGCACAACTAAGCTTCTCTTCATCCGATGCGATGCGATATCGCTATCGGCAATCGGTGACTCACCATGCCCTCATCCTAAGCGGCACTACCAGCGATGCCCGACGCGATGCGATATCGGATATCGGCGATTCCAAGCAAAACCAATGCAATAACTTAGCATTTCCCCGATGCCCGATTTCGCAAAAGGTAAATGGCACAGTTTTCAAAGTAACATTCATAAAGGCAGTTTGATTTGATTTATTCGTAATTAAGGCCATATCCTTTGGAAAATCCGTTCATCCGTGTTCAAATCGCCAAATCGCCCTAAGCATGCTTCAAATAAATCATGTATCCATTAATCGAAGCAATTGTAATTAATGAGACTGACAGGCCGTAACGACCATTTAATAAGAAAAGCAGGCTTGAAGCCTATCCACGTATTTGATCCTAAGGCCACCTTAAGTCGATTAATTACTATGAATGCGCCAAGATATATATATTTCATTCTGTTCGATTCATGATATTGTTGCATGTGTTGCGCTTATCTTTCACTCTGTGCAGAATTCTTCCATAGAAACAGAAGAAAGTGGAATGGGAAAGAAATCCAAGAAGACTACAATGCTTATTGCTCCGCTAGCCGCAGGGCTAACTGTCGTTGATCCAACTGGGAAGAACAAAGGACTAATATTAGATACAACATGCTTAGGACTCCCCAGGACCACTTGGCAAGGGACTTATAATTTGATTGAGGCGGAAGGGCCAATGGTGACCGAAGTGGAGATTTTATGCGATAATACCAGCAAATCTGATGCCAATCTAAAAGACTTGGCTGACTCCTTCCTACACAGAATAGCGGCTCGGGAGCAGGTTCTTCCTTACACAGATGTGGTAAGGTGGCCACTCCAAGAGCTCTCAATTATCAATAGACTGTTTGAAACTACGGATGGGAGGGTTTTCGGTTCGTTTCGAGCCGAAAACCTAAGGCTAATGTATCACCTGCCACGAGAAGAGAAGAAATATAATGCTGCATTTTTGGAGAAGTTTCGAGCAGAGAACGAGACCGAGTCTGAACCAATTCGAGGCTAGAGACAGAATCTAGCAAAACACAAGCATGAAACCTCGGGTAAGTACTCAGTTGACTCCCTGTGTTCACCTTACTGTTATGCTGGAATTATGATGTGTAGGCTATGGGGATTGCATGACTGCCAATATCACCATAGAAATGTTCCCCCTAATAGAGGCAGCATGTAGTGGAGAAATCATGGACTGGGCGGTCATATTATCCAACAAGTTAGCCAAAGCCATTCTTGACTTCAGGTCTGACTATCGTGTCACAGAGAGGGTTATTCCGCCATTTTATTATAGTGCATATATTATGGATGTGTTGTGTTTTAATTCTGAATTTCCTGTTCTGGGATGGAGGTGGACGTCGCAAGACCCCACACCCATTCACATATATCATCGAAAACTATGGAAGACTAGTTATAAGCACTACTTGTACCAAATCTGCAACGGTTTTATGTTGCCAATTCATTATTCAATTTTTAATAAGCCTGCCCCTAAAATATCCGAGCAAGCAGCGGTAGATTTGACTGCAGTAGCAAGTTGGTTTGGGGAGGAGAAATTCACCTATATCAGAGTTTTTGGCAATCAAGCTAAGCCACATGTGCTACCACTTTACATCCCCGATAAGCTACTTGCCAGGGAGGTAGCTTATCAAATCAGCGCTGAAGGGGTTACCCAAACCCTGAAAAAAGCTAAAAAACATGTTTGGCCTTCTTTTCCATTGCGAATTGGAGTATATACCCTGCATGACATCAAGCATGCAGAGAAGGAAGCCGAGAAAATGAATTTTCTCACCCTGGCTACTCTGCCAAAGAGGCAGTATGATCCAAGAAATATCGCTTACAATGCGCTCGACCAGGCCAAATTGGCCAAGGTCGAGCACAAAGAAGACAAATTCAAAGATTTGTTCGCATCACCCGAATCACTGTATCAATTCAAGTCGCTTGCCCGAAATGTTTATAATGATGAAGGGCTAGTTGAGTTTAACAGAATCAGAGAACAAAGGTTGCAAACTCTGCCTCTAGACCTGTTAGCAACTATACCGACAGCAACCAGGTCAAGCGAGTCTGAGCAGCGACATAATACACCACCTCCTACTACATCAAAACAGCAGGAGGAAACGCATAGCCAAAGGCAGGAGGTAACTCAGGAAAATGCACAGTGACAAGAAGAAACCCAAGCAAAGACCCAAGAAGAGAGCAGCTCTAAAGATAACCATGATCCATTAGTTGATCCGAATTTGCTCCAGCAATGGAATCAATTCAGTACAATCATCAATAACTTAGAGTGCTCAAAAGATGATGAGGTTTCAAAAGAAGGTGATACACAGGAAGCGACATCAAAACCGGTTTTAGGTGAAACCAGCGGCCTACCCAAAACAAAAGAACTAGAGATAATTCCTAAAGATCCAACGGGAGAGATCGTTTTGAAAATTGAAGAGATCCCCCCTTTAGATATATTTTACAGCCCCAAGCATAAATCCGTCATAAAGTGATAGAGGAAAAGGAGAAGAACTGATCAACCTTCCCCATTCCCTGAATTAACAGTAATGGGCAATGTTGTATGGAAATAGGAATTCAACCCCTCCGATGACTTAACCAAGCTATCATAGTTCGTTGGAGCATATTCGGCGGCAACTATTGATAAAGCAACGGAGGTGAGCAATTTGTTAAAAGCCAAGGATCAGGATATCTCTTCACTACATGCGAGACTATCAGAAGTTCAGCAGAGGGCAGAGCAGGCGGAGAAAGAATTGCTAGTACAGCAGCAGAACAATAACCAGCTAATCAAGCAATTACAAGAGCAAAAACAGAGGATAGATGAAGGCGTAATACAAAGGCAAAAGGAGCTCTCAGCGGCACTTGAGCAGTTAAGAATATCGACTGAGGGAACAATGAAAGCAAAAGATGAACAAATCGCTCAATTGACTACTCAAATTGAGCAAACGAAAAATCTCCCTAAGATAGATGAGTTTAAAGCAGAAGCGCTCCAACTAAATAAGGGATTGATTAATCAGGTTAAGCTATTATGTCAACATCTTATACGAGCAGAACCATTGTGCGAATTGTCAGCATCTATAAGCGAAAAGGTAGACAAAGCAAGGGCTGACTTGGATCAGGCAGAAGAAACACTGACAAACTTTATAGAATAGCAAGATTCAGATGTAGGCCGGGCAGCTAATCTACCAAGAATTCTAGAATTGCACAAAGAGATATTATTCATAGAATGGCAATCACAACTGATGAAAGCAGAAAGAGCGACTTCCAGATGCAGGACAATCAGTGGAAATTTGGTTGAATTAGTGAATAATACATTGTATTTATCTAACATAATTTCCCAATGCACTCCAGGTCAATTAACAACAGCAAATATATTGGAGCACTCATGCTATTCGGACCTGGAGAAAAGCGCAAGACTGATCGCTGGAGTCAACAATTTGACATGGGATGCGTATTGGTTCTTCTTAATCAAACCATACAGCCAAAGAGCCGTCTTGAAGTGCCTAACCGATGCTGTCAGTTATATTTTACCTGACATCCAGGATGCCACCTTCGCCGCCCAATTCAGTTTATGCCTCAACAAACCACCAGAAGTAGAACCAATGCTCGCGATAAGCCAGCTAAGGTTTAAGGGCAAACAACCTGAGGCATGACTCATTTCACCGACTGCCAGATCGCCCCTGAGAAGTAGACCAGATTTACTGATACCAATTTAGTAGGATTTTGTTTCATAGATCTTTTTAGTTTACTAGTATTTAAAGACCCTTTCATGCATTTAGAAAGGGTCGTAAAAGTTTTTTATATGACTTAAACCCTGAAGCTGCACTATTTTACTTCAGGGATATTCTTTTATGAAACTTGACCAATTATTCCGAGTTTGATGAGGAAGGCTTTTATGCAAATGTGCACTATTGTCATTGTTTGAAAGCATTTCTGTGTTGAAGAAGGAATTTTGAATAGCGATTGATATTTCGGATCGATCTACAACTCACATGGTACTATTATCTGCGTCTGTATTCTTTTTCGTTATATGAATTGTTATTGAAATCGCTCTTGCTATTATCGCTTATATATATGTGTGTTTTTCACATCATTCCTTATGCATTTCACTATTGGTTGTTTATCGCATGCTCTCCTTTCAGACGTATATATGTATCGATGATATGAAGAGTGAATGTAGTAATTTGTATTTATCGCTTCATTGTGACTATTCATGTGAAGCCATCTTTGAATGATTGAACATCTTTTATTTATTTTACAGAGTCATCTATATGCCTGTTAGATAGATAAAGATTATTTAATGCTGCATTCCGAATGAATAAGTTTTTCCCGGGATTAGTATTAGTTTCCCTATTTTCGTCAATAGAATAAGCTAGTCGCCTATCACTTAAGCAATCTATTCATCACCCATCCATCCTTTTATTTCATTATCGGGAAACTGGTCCCGTTATCTCGAGTCGGAGCTACCATTCCAAACGGAAAAGGAGCTATACCAAGGTCCGGACCGGGTGGTTATCCCCAATGTTGTGGCATCGATTTCCGAGGCCTCAACAGATCCTAATGAGTTTCTTTTTGAGTTTGATATATTATGCAGGAGCTATGATTACGTTACTAATGCTCAAAAACTGAATCTATTTCCAGCAACACTAAAAGGAAATGCACTAAGATGGTTCATGAGTCTAGGAGGCCATGTAATCACAACATGAGAACAGATGAAATAGAAGTTTCCGCTCAAATATCAAGACTATTGTTGGACGAGAGAAAAAGGAGAGGAACTATTTAAGATGGTACAAAAGGAGGACAAAAATCTGGAGGACTTTGTGGAAAGGCTACAATATAATCTACAGAGATCCAATCATCTCGATGTAAGTAAAGATATTCTTAAAACAATATTATTGAAATGTGTGAGGGATGATTGTCTAGACATGCTAAATATGCTTGGTAAAGGGGACATATCTAAAGAATCATATGATGAAATTGTTATCCTTTGTAAAAGATGTCCAAGAGGAGCTGCAAGGAATAGATCAAACAATAGGGATAATACATATTCAAGAGTTCAAAAATTAGCCAGCGAAGGAGCAACAAGAGCTGAAATAGGTAATTTACTTGAGGAATTTAAAACTGAAATGTTAAGTTCTTTTGCTTCACAGATTGACACCTTGCAGGTTAAGAAGAAACAAGAAGAAGCAAAAGCTGCTTTGGTTGTCTTTTGTCCCAAATGTAGAGATAAACACCCACTAAGGGAATGACCATTAGACAAAGTGCCAATTTGCACCCTTTGTGAGAAGGATCATGAAACACAACAATGCCCTTCTTTACCAGGAATAAAAGCAGCATTGCAACCAATCGAAGAAGAAGCTAAAGCAGTCTATCTGTTGACACAGAGAAGGCAATGGCAACCACGAGGACAAGGTATGAACTCTAATATGCCATTTACGTCTTCTAATCATTGGAACAATTATCCTTCTTTTAATCAAGGAAATTACCCTCCCTTTAACTAGATGCAATACCCGCCTTTCAATCAAATGAATTACCCACCCATGCAACAAACAAACCCTCCCTGTGTAGATCCAGCAATGTGGAATCCTTGGCCTCCACAACAACAATCTTACTTTAACCAATGGAATCCAAACTAGAGTGGTCAACAACTCCCGTTTCCAAATCAATTTCCTCAATTTCAGCAACCACTCCCTCTACCATCAGGTGCTCCACCAAATAATCAAATGATGAGACCCTAGCTACTTGTACAACCAAACCCTAACCCCAATAATAATGCTGTGTAAGTTATTGATATTCAGAACCAACCTATACTTCCTGTTTTCCCTGCACAGTGTAATGATATTCATTTATGATCTGGGAAAATAGTCGAACCCATTATTGATGATGTTACCTCTTCTGATTCTAATAAAGAAGAGACAGAGAAAAATGATTCACGTAAGGAGGTACAACCACCCTCTAATAAGGCTGCTGAAATAGTAGAACCACCATTCCCTGAGCATTTAGCTTTGAATAAAATTCCTGAGTCACCTGCTTTCAATATTTTAGGGGAATTATAGAATCTTTATGTTAAAATTCCACTTTTACAAGCACTAAGAGATGTACCAATTTATGCCAGAACTATGAGATATATTTGTGTTAAGGAACCCGACAGGAAAGATAAAGATCCCCTTATAGTTCATGTTATGGGTGATCTATCTGCCTTAATGTCTGGTAAAGCCCCTCCTGTTAAATATGATGATCCCAGCCATCCTACTATTACAATACAAATTGGAAAAACAATCATTCCACGAGTTCTGGTAGATTTAGGTGCTACTATAAATATTATGACTCTTGAAACTTCACAACTATTACAGCTAAAGAATGTAATCAGAAAGGCACCAACTATTCTAGAGTTAGCTGACCATTCTACAAACAAACCGAAAGGAGTCATTGAAGACCTAATCATCTCAGTTGAATCCTAGAATTACCCAGCTAACTTTGTGGTATTACAGACTAAAACAAAGTTGGGGGGACATCCTCTAATTCTGGGAAGGCCCTGGTTGGCCACAGTCGATGCCTTTATCAGTTGTAGATCTGGTTCAACAACAATTTCTAATGGATATGAAACCAAGCAGCTTACTCTCTACCCTCACACCACACCCATGATTAATAACGATAATTCTGTATGGTTAGACTATGATGATAATGCTACTCAACCTATTTTGACTATCGACAAGATCTAAGCCTTAAAGATACCACTAAGGATGAAGTAATTAATAATTTTATTTATGAACCCTCCTCGACAACTTCTGAAACACATAATCAGTTGGCTACAATTTTGAAATCTGATACCTAGGAAAAGCTTAAATCTGAAGATCCACCTCAAACATCAACTACCATCTCCTCTAAAAGCATAACAATAGAAATTGAACGTGGCAAGACATTGAACATAAACCCCAACTTGATAGATGCTGAAACACAACAAATAATGAAGTTACTTCTTGAAAATAAGGAAGCATTCACATGGGACTATACAGATATGAATGGAATCTCTCCTGGATTATGTACTCATCACATCTATATCAAGGAGGGTTGCCGACCAATCTGTCAACCCCAGTGACGAATGAATCCTAATTTGTTGGGTCCCCATAATACTAGTGATTACCCCATTACTATTGTAGTTGTACCCCTTATTAATATTGTTGTGCCCCTATTGTGCCCATATTGTTACTATTGTGC